>JAKSZP010013353.1:0-137221 GCA_022478985.1 Massospora cicadina
TGTTTTCCGTTGTCACCTTCTCATGGGCCGATGTTGCACACACAATCGTCAACAATTACGCCCAAATGGTGCACAGAGCGTCGAGGGCCCTTTCTTGTTCTCCGTCCACTCCCGCTACCCCCAATTCTTTCCCTAATTGGTGAAATGAACTGTTAGCTGGCACCTCACTAACAGACCGGTGGCCGCCCTCACCCCACGCCCCACAGGGTCACGTGGGAGCTACGCATTCTAAAAGCCACCCTTGGGTTAATGGATGCGCTGCTGTGACATGCCCCACTGCTCAAAAACATGACGCGTCCCCACATCCACAATGGCCAATTAAGGTCAATGACCCGCATCAACCTTATTCTAGCGCCGGCGAAATTCTAACCCCACATTTCCCACTTCAAAACAACGAAAATGGAATTCTCCGACCACTGACTGGTCTCGATAACATACCACTTACCCGTCACAGTTGCAAAAGCCCCACATTGGTGCAAAATCCGCCCCCCAGAGCTCGCGTCGCCAGGATTTTCCATGTGGGTGGAAGAGGCAACTTTGGCAAAATCGTTTGTTGCACCGTTTTGCGCAGACCCCATTTCCACATGGGCAACTTTCAAAGAAGACACCATCCGCCACTATCGCCATCTCTCATCCAGATGCTCACGAGCCACATTGGCAGTTATATCGCGCGCGCTGGTGGAATTGGCCCACTTGGAGTCCAACATTCCAGCCTCAGGATATAGCCCTACATGGGGCCAGAAGTGGGCGGAGGCAGCAGCCCACCTCAACGCACTTGAAAGGCAACACAAACATCGGGTTTGTGTCCAATACAGGGCCACACGCATCACTAAAGGCGACAAGTGCACCGCATACTTCTTCAAAAAAAAATTTGCACCACGCCAGAGCATGGCCTGCACACAGGTGTGAAGATTGGATAATTCTATTGTGGACACACCGGCTGAAGTGGCAATCAAAACGCAAAGATATTACTCTGAGCTATACTGAGCTGAACCAATTCAGCCGGCCAAAATGGCAGAATTTCTTGACAGAGCTCATATCCGCACCATTTTCTGATACCCGGAAATAATGAATTTAATTACTACAAACGAATTATGGACTACCATTCACGGTGCGCCAAACTGAAAAAGCCCAGGCCCAGATGGCATTCCATATGAGTTCTACAAAAAATATTTTAAATATATATCCCCATTGCTGCTAGCCTCACTCAACCAAAGCCTGTTGGAAATGCGCCTCCTATCAGGAGGACATGAGGCCTTTACAGTCACACTCTTCAAGAAAGGGGATAGGCTAGACTTAGCCAACTGGCGCCCCATTTCTCTAACAAACACAGACACCAAAATTTTAAAAAAAATCATGGCTAACCATTTAGGGACTATAGCATCTGCCACCATCTCTCCAGAACAATTCGGTTTCATCCCCAGAAGGTTGAATTGGGATAACGTGCACTCTGTGGCTAATGTGTGTCAGTCCACAGCCTCTGAGGCACTTGTATTCTTGGACCAACAAAAGGCCTATGATAGAGTAAACTGGGAATACCTTAGGGCCTGCCTCCAACAATTCCGCCTACCTCCCCACTTCATTAACTGGGTGATGCTGCTCATGGAATCTGCAACAATGGCAGTGCGCGGCCCAGGTTTCCTAACGGAAGTAGTCCGTCCTCAAAGGGGCCTGCGATAAAGGGGACCCCCTGAGCCCACTCTTATACAACTTCAGCCTTGACCCACTACTGCGAAATGTGAATGCCCAACTCACTGGGGTCCATGTGCCAGGCCAAACCCCAGTCAAGATGATGGCATTTGCAGATGATTGCGTGGTGGGGGTGTCTAATAACAAAGATGCACGCGCTTGAAGCCCTCATCCAGGAATATTCCCGGGTAAGCAACGCGGCACTGTACGCCTCCAAAACTGAAATCATCCTCCTTGGTCGGTTTCAGAACTGCTGGGCCCCAGCAAGTAGTTCCCAACCCGGCCCATCTGCTCGCCCACGTCCACGCCTTACTAACTCAAAATACACCGCTCCACTGGTGCTCCCCTTTGTGCCACGACCTACCATAGGACCGGTACGCCATCTGGGCGTGTGGTTGGAGGCAGGTGGATACGCGTCAGCAGTAATGGAGTGCCATATACTGGACAACGTGACGAAGCGAATCGCCTCTCTCAGAGCCCACCCTACTACCCTCACTGGCAGGGTTGTTCTTGCCAACTCTATGCTCCTATCCAAAGTCTGGTTCGGAGCCCACGCCATCCCCTTCTCCCCAAGCTTCTCAAATCCCTGTATGCTTTGCTACAAGGTTGGCTTTGGTCAGGCCGCCCTCCACCAGTACATCTAGAGGTCATGTTTGGCCCTCATCATCATGGTGGCATGGGCCTACTTGACTTCAAAGCCCATGCCGCCAAGATCCTGGGCACCTGGATTGCGGCCGTCACTGCTCCTATACTCCCATCCCAACACTGGTCCCGCGTGGCCCGCTCCAACTTCTCCTGAGCCTTGGGCCTCAACAATCCATCAAACCCCCACTCCCTGATGAAATACTTCGCATCACACACATCAGCCACAGGTCCTCACGGGACCAAAACCCACTACAAACGAATCCTACTCTCCATGCGAAGCGCAGAGTGGAGAATTCGTATTAGTGGACATACAACCAAAGAGGCCGCCCCTCTCCTCAGTTCACACACAAGAGGTACAGGGGCTACCCATCCATGATGGCGTGATCCCCATTCGACCCAAGTCCTATCAGGGTGGACTACCTGAACATGATGGACATCCCTTATTCCACTGAGACCCAAAAGACTATCTGGAAATACGCACACCATCCTCTGTTGCAGCCTCAAGTCCACTCCCATGTGTGGCGCTGCCTGAGGCGGGTGTATCGTACAGCTGAGCGCTCTAATGCTTTACACTCATCCTGTGTCGTGTGTGGCCAGTATGGAACGCTGATTCACCACCTGGAGAAGTGCCCCACCTCTAAAGTAATATGGCGCGAAGTCCAACGTCTGCTAGGCCAGGATCAAACACATCCCTTCAGTCTGTCAAGAGATATGTTTGCTTCATCAATGGCCCTCCCCTCCCACCCTCCCTTCATGCTCTGGTGGTTGCAATCGCCATGTGGACTATCCACACGATTGTCTTGGATGCCATTGCTGGATCCATCCCCACCCTCCCTGAAGCTGTCCACAGATTCCAGTCTCATTTGGTGGATCACTTTCAAGCGTGGATGTTTGGATATCTCCCACCACATTGCCGACAGCTGGTCTCCTCCTGGTTCCAAGTCTGGTTCATCAAATCAGACCCCTTCCTCCACACGTGCTCAATAGTGGCTACGCCCCCTATACACGTTCCCTCCCCCCTTCCCATAAGTGGCGTTCCCACTGGCAACAAGAGATAGCATCGCTTCTCTGGGGTGCCTCCCCTGGTACTAAGTTTTGTCTCATTTGAGTCATACTTGGAAGTGTCCGTCCCATGGTCAGCCTTCCCCGCAATAAATTTAAATTTAAATCAAAATTTAAAGTGCTCCCACTTCCACCACCACTCTTGTTGACAATTAATATTTTTTTAATGACTCCAAGACACAAAAGCCTCACTCTTTTATATTAGTTGCAAATTCATCAAGCTGTCATTTTGCTTGCTATTATGTGTTACTCTTGATATATCACATGTAAATGAACTGCAAACTGATTCAAGCGCCTGCTTCAAAGTCTGATGCCCCATACGGCCCCTTCAATCACCATGCAGGTGTCTTTCAGCCCCATGTGCAGTGCACCCTACATATACATTAAGACTCCATACTATGAATGGTTAATTGACTGACTAACCTACCATGGAGAATATGTCTTAATTTTACTCATGATTTGTGCCTCTTTGTTTCAGCACCTGGTTCTTAAATTTGTAAAGTTGTTATTTAGCATAGCATCCCAGCTTTGAAGCAACAATAATTGCTCAGCATCCCCACCAAAACATCTGATCAAGGCTTGGATGTGGCTCTATTTTTGTTTCGCCCTAATATGGGTGTATACTCAAGTTTGAGGTTCTTTATTCATTTATTTAATTTATTTATCTTCTGTAAATTATCTATATTACTTATATATGGTGTGCCGCCAAAACTATTTTATAAAATTTAATAATAATATTATAAAGTCTAATCAAATGATTTAATCATGATAAGCTAATGATGAATTGCTCTCCTGATGATTTATTAACCTCCAGCTTAAAACAGAAAATTTTAATAGTTTTAATATTCCCTGTTACTTTGTATAGTACTCCTCAATAACTTATAAACTATCATTTTTTAACTTAAATTTTTCTTTATTAGCTTACTTGATTGTGAAAGTCCAATAAGGGTATAACCTTTAGGCTCATCTCACTGTGTACTTATTAAATCCTGGACCTCACCAGGTCAGTTGGACGATATTTTAATCTAACTGGCACAAAACAGCCATGAACGCCATTTTTGAAGAGTATTAACTTAAGAGCTAGTTCTTTTCACTTGAGATATGTACTGGAAAGAGTTTTCTTATTGTATGAGACATTGAGCTTAACAGATAGTATAATAGTTTAGAATGAATCGCTTTTCTTCAATCAAAGATACAGTCTTGTCAATAAGATAATATAAAAAACTTGATCTAACAGTTGATCAAAATATAATATTGACTTAGGCCAAAAATAAATAAACCGAATCTACTAGACTGATTTCTTAGAATGTAAACACTGATGTTGTTCTCCAGCATAGTTAACCCAATTATTCTGTGACAAATGCAATGGAAACTTAAAGGTACTTCTGATGCCATTTTGCACCATCACTTATCTTACCATCCTTAAAACCCCATGCCCAGTGGTTTATAATCAGGATCAACAGAGTATACTCTCTGCGCAAGGGGCATCCTGTTGTTAAATAACTTTGTTACCTATTTATTATGCTTTGACCTATGCTGGCATCATCAGATATTAAGTCATAAATAACTAACAATCACCCAACTTTAGGATGTTTAAATAACTTTAAAAAAGAATTTATAGTTACATATAAAATTAAAATGGTATGACAACAATGAAATTAAAGGCTAGTAATCAGATATAAGTTCCAATATGTATAACTTAATTATTATGATTGAACATTTCTTTAATTATGATTCAGCCATATATGAAGCCCCAAGTTTAGGTTCATGAATTGAAATGTTGATTCAAAAGCGCCACGCCTCCATTTTCATTAAGATATGTATATGGTTTAAAGAGTGCAATACCATGCTTTTGTAAACCTATTACAAACGATCTTAGAATTGATCAATTTGATTATCTGTAAAAACGTCTTGACTAGATTTAAACTATCAACAAATCATGTTGAATTTAATTAATAATCTTACTATATTTTTCATAAACATCAGAGCTTAAGTCACCAGTCCTGGTAACATGAGGCAGTTAATCACATATGTGGAGACTGACATCTACAATGAGCAAGTGATTAACATTTAATATAATGATTAGACCTGAGCATTATCATGATAATATGACTGTTAAGCTTTCATTAATCTTTAATTATTAACTAAGTCAATTCAAATTGAAATTATAATCAAATTTATGAAAGTCAATTAATATGAGAAATTGATAGTATACCCTGTGAAGACAACTAGTCCAAGATTTGTTTGATACATAAGTACAAATAAAAGGTTCTTATCATGTGATTTGACAAAGATAAAACTAAATAAGAACAAATTAGCAGTCAAAATTTTTTTAAAACACATACAAAAAATTCATAATGATTTTTGTTTAGCTACTAATTGATATTATGTTTCAATTTTCGATTTGAGGATATTGACAGGAGTTCAGTAGACAAGCTTAATCTAATTTAAGACAAGGAAATTTAAGTTAGACTTACCTCCTAATTTAGATTACCATAATATCTTGATGTGATACAAAAGAACCAGTCTTTTGTAATTCAGTATAACATTAGTAACCACAATTAACTCTCTCTTTCACTTCAATCACTCTGTCAATTAAATTTAGTATTTAATTTAAAAAGTTTTTTACTTTACTTGCCTTTTGCCATTAAAATTAGCCTAGGTCACTAGATTAACACCTGCTGCCTCTGCATGAGGTGGTGGTGTGACACCTCCTGGCATTTAACAGCAGCCACTGAAACACCCCCAGGATGTCCCAGCTAGCCCCACAAAATTTTCTAATCACTACATCCCACCTCAGGACCTAGACAATCACCTCACATGCACCCCAGGTGGTGCTCAGAAGCCCCTGATGCTCCCATAGAGTAACCTGCATCTCAGCCTTAGGGTCAGTATGGGAACCTCTTACCCTATGTGAGTGTAAGCCATCATTGAGATGGCTGCAGTAGTGTACAAACCTACCAGATTTATTGAATTCTGCCCCTTTAAGGGGTACTCTGATTTTGGCCTCACTTGTGCAGCCCACGCCATAACAGCATAGCTTCCATAAACTTACAAAAACCACCCAAACCAATTGTCAGGCTTTACGCCGGATGAGGCCACATTGGTGGTCCAATTCGCCAGTCTTTCTTCCCACCTCTTCCCTGAAAGTCTCTGTCATTAGCTCACGGAGGGCTTGGTTGCCTATAGCGCCAACCCCATGCTTCAGTTCATGTTGAAAAAGTGCGCCAATTGTCTTTCTGGGCCTCACATATTTGCAAAGATCCACCCTTTCTGTTGTGGCACCCACCTCGCAATTCCCCTCAAGCTGTGATCAGATCTTCCCCTGATAATCCCTTCTGGACATGCATCAAAAATGGCCGCACATTTGCCCCAGGTGCTCAACTCTTACCCACTAAAAGAGCCTGTTCCCAGTGCTTTCCAATGAAGCTGTTTCAGCCTCTCCTCCCTCTGGCGTAAGCCCACCTCTGATTCTTTTGATTTCTTTCTTAAGAATTAGTCATCTCTTCCTTCCCAACAACCACTGCGGGTGCTGCTCCCACAGCTCCACACACCCAAGCTTTGACCGCCTGACCCAATCCTGAGCATAAGACAGCTCATGCGCAGGCGGAATTGTCATGGTTCACTGTGCGCTGCAAATTAGCAGCTGCTACCTCATTAACTCCTGTTGCTGGACCAGCGCTGGTAATGGCAAATCTTTAGAGTCTCTTTAATGGAATGATCACGCAGAACGCCCCTATTGTATTAATCTCAACTCTGACTGTCAGAATTCTTCACAAAAAAACCTCCAATTAGACTCCCCGCTGCTTTTACCATTCTCATGACAGGTTACCAAAAAATATGATTTATTCCTTAAAAGCCTGTCATTGCAGCCACTGCATTCGCTAATTGCATCCATCTCCAAACCCTCTATACGGCGATAGAGCCACTTTGTGAGGGGTTTACTATACCTAACTTTTCTGTAGATCTACCTTAGAACACAAAATTTGATATTGAAGAACTGGCATTTGCACTGGCCGCGCATGCACCAAAGCAAGGAGATATATACTCTTTGACCCCAACTACCCAAACCCGCCAAAAAATTAAAATCATTCTTTTGTGTGCCTGACCTTATTACATTTTGCCAGATTTCAATACACCCAATACTATGAGGCGATGCACACTGCTGGCCTCATTGATAAGGAGAACCCCTACCTCTTTCTCCTTCTGCTAAATGCCACTGATGCTACCATTCATCTTCTTTATGCCTTTACCCACCATCTGAAGACAGGTGATAGATGAAAACCCCCGCCGTCATGGTCACATGACATCATAGTGGGGACCAACCCCAAAGATAAGGCTGGCGACAAGAGGCCCAAAAGGTGAAGTTACAGGGCCTCCAAGACCTGAGGCATACCCTAGACCAACGCTGGGTACAGGAAAAATATACCAGGTTGGTACTATTGGGGAGCCAAATGCCCAGCCCCATACTTCAGCCCAGGCGTTGAAATGAACTGTTTATGTATCAAATGCAAACAGTTCAGTGCAGTTAGTCAGTGGCGGGGTTTTAAAACCCATTCTGTTTACACAATTGCATGTTTGGGTCAGATCTGACTTCAAATGATAACACAAGTGAAGTCAATTTCAGCATATTATAATGATTTGGGATGGTAGTGTGTGCTTATTGAAGGGTCAGTGCTTGAGCCCACTCCCACAAACCCCATATTCCCTGTCAATGCTTAAATGTGTTTTCCTCAACCAACATTCCTTGTTGGTCGACTTCCCAAATAAAAATTCCCCATTTTACCGTTTTGTTTCGTGCCTTTTTATAATGATCCTGTGCGCAAACCTCTTTGAGGAGGTCTCACTCCGTTAAACTTGACATTATAGACACAATACAATTCTCATCTCATACACTGTTGGTTCGCCCAGATACCCTCCAGCCTGGGTCGTTTACCCCTTCTCTCCGAGTGCACCATGACAGTTTTGGCTGGTTACTCCTAGCATTTCTTTGTTAAAGCTGTTATTGCTCCAGCACCCTCTTCTGGGCACTAGCAGCTGTATTATTAACGTCTAGTTTCCTTGCATCAGCTCTGTGCACCGTGCACCACCACGCTGAAAACAGGAGAGTTATAGACACTCTCCTTACATTAGTCGACCAACCTCTTTTGTTATGTGAACAAACTAATTCCGTGTGGAACTTTTCTGAGTGGAAACAGTGGGTGCTGGCTGTGGGCTTCGGCTGTTGTTAGCCACACTTCTGTTTCCTCTTCTTCCCAAAGGTTGGAGCAACTTGGCGCTATTATGATTTCTTCCAACTGGAAACTATCCACCCTTCATGCTCATACCTGGTGGATACAGACGCCTCAATGTCCAAAAGTCGTGATTCCCCAACTTTCTGCCAAAATAATCAATTCCCACTCCAACAAATGAGTTTTCCTTTGACAGCGCGTTCAGTCGATGCCAGAGGAATTGGCGCAGATGGTTCTGGGGGTGTTGGTCTTGGATAACGTCAGGCATGCCATTACGGTTAAAGGAATAGGGTCATCCGCATTTAAAAACGCGTTTTATAAGGAAAACCTGATATATACCTCTGTACCATATTGTCCATCTCATGGCTCAGATCTGGAACCTATTCCTGTGTATGGAATCACACCAGAAAATCCCCGTTTGACCTCTTCCATGATTCGCAACACTCAGGAAGTTGAAAAAGAACTGTGATTCCAATATGAAAATGTTTATGCACCTGCAGAAGGCATGGAAGGGTATGTGGCCTCAGTAGTAAGGGTGGCCAACTATCCCACCCCTTTTATGATTCCAAAACCTACCCTTATGATTAGCTCAAGCCAGAAAAATTTTTAGGTGAGGTGGGGGCATTGTCTGCTTTTAATAAATCCCACTCTGGATACTTCCTCTTGACTGCTACCCTTACATCCTCTTATGGGAAGTTCAGCACAACTATTTTAGTGGATAATGGTGCCTAGAATAAATTTATTGACCAAGACCTTGCTGACTACCTCGATTTGAGTTACTCACTAGGTGGTATGGTTAGAGGTGGAGGATTCTCAAGGTATCCCTGCGCTGAACGTCATGGGGTTGGTGGACTATCAGGTGGGCGCCTATCTTCTGTCCGACCAGTTTCAAGCTATCAAGCACCTCTTGTTCCCCATTATTTTTGGGGGTTGAGTGGTGGAGAAAGTTTGACGTCAGGACTAATTTGAAAGAAAACACTCTCTTCTTGCCTTTGTCTAATGGCCACATCTTGATTGATCCTTTGTCAGAGGATAACGCCCAAAGAAAATAACCTCATTGGCCCAATATTCCCACCTTTAAGCTTGCTCGTTGCTGTAGCCCTCTGTGGAGGTTCACCTACCGTCATGTTTGGAGGGGTTGGAATCTTTTTGATGCAGCATCCGCTAACACACTTCCTGAGCACTCAGAATTTGATTGTGACTTCAGGCTCACTGTGGATCTGGTGCATATATCTTCCCCATTTACCCATTGACTGTGCGGGAGGAAGAGGCGTTGGATGTTTGGGTGAAGGATCAGTTAGCTAAAAGTGCAATTTTCAGCGTACTTCCATGTATGCTCCCCCCTTCTCTTTTAGTACTAGATGGTCCATGCTCCCCCTTCTCTTTGTGGAGAAGTCTGATGGTACGTTATGCCCATGTGTGGACTACGGGAACCTTAACAACGTCACTGTACCAGACCTCCATCCCATCCCTTTGGATTCACAGATTTCGTGCTATGTGAAGAAGGCGAAGGTCTTCGTCCCAGCTGGATTGCCTCAATGCGTTTATTAGATCCGGATAAAGAAGGGCCAGTAGTGGTTAACCGCCTTCCATACCAGAAAAGGATTACTCCAGTTTCATGTCATGTCCTTTGAGTTTAAGAATACAAAAGCTATCTTTCAACACCGCATTGATGCAGCATTGGGGGACTTGTTAGGGATATGCGCGGTTGCTACATGGATGACATCCTGGTGTTTTCCCCTGATCAGGAGTCCCATGCAGTACACCTTTGGCAAGTGGTGGAGCAGTTAAAGGCAGCCAGCTTTACGCTGAAGATAAGCAAGTGTGAATTCTATAAGTCCCAGGTCACTTTTCTGGCCAACGTCGTGTTTGACCATGGAAACATGATAACTCCAGACAAGGAGAAGGCTTTTTGTTAATGGTCTACCCCACCTTGGTCAAGGAATTGAGGAGCTTTTTGGGGACGTGTACGTTCCTCAAGAAGTTCACTCCCAATCTGTCTGAGGTGGCGGCTCCCTTATACAAGGATAGCGGTGACAAGGTGCTTCAGTGGTCCCCCATTTTGGAGGATGCTTTCCAAGCAGTGAAGTTCACCCTGTCGTCCATGTCTGTTCTTCGCCATGTCGACCCTTCAAAGGAGTCCATTGTGTCTACTGATGCCTCCAACTTCGCCATAGCGGCCACCTTGTTACAAGTAGGCGAAGATGGGATAAAGCACCCAGTGGGATATTTTTCTAGAAAAATGTCTCTGCTAGAGTTTAATTACGCCACTTAAGACAAGGAGTTACTAGTAGTAGTGGAGGCGCTGACATATTGACATCACCACTTTCATGGCTCTACCCAACCATTCTGCGTACATACAGATCACTGTGCCTTGCTGTACTATTGTGCCCTTCATGTCCTAACTCCACGGCAGACCCGTTGGCATGAGACCCTTGCCCAATTTGAATTCGAGTATGAGTTCACCAAGGGAAAGGATAATGGTTTGGCTGATGCTTAGAGCTGAAACCCTGCTTTGGCCCCTGACCCCAAGGAGGTAGAAGTGCACAACACACAGGTTATGAGTCCTCCAAGTAAACATATGTCGCAACTTCCCTCTCCCCTGGCCAACGGGCCAGCGCTTGCACCTCTGGATAACGTCGAGGAATATGGTTTGTTCAGAAAGGTCGTCCTAGATCAGCCATTATCGGGCAAATATACTATGGTACTTGCAAAGAGCGCTTCAAATCAAGAGGATCTATCTAGGGGTTATCATGTAAAGGATGAGATGGTGTGGTTCCATGGACGCCTTTGGGTACCTGCTGGACCACTGCGCCTGAAAATCATCTGGGCCCATCATGATGAAATCACCATTGGACATCTGTGGAAAGCAAAGACTTTGGAGTTGATACGCCGCACCTACAATTGGAAGGGCTTGTCTGCTCAGGTGGGGCAGTATTGTAAGGAGTGCCTTGTATGAAACCAGATGAAACCCAATCGTCAACCTTTAGCGGGGTTGTTGTTACCAGTCCAAAAGGCTGACGGGCCCTGGACTTCCCTCTCAGTTGATTTCATTGTGGAACTAACTGTCTCTGATGGTATGATGCCATCTTGGTGGTGGTGGACCGTTTTACAAAGTTCTCCTACTTCATTCCTTGCAGTACTACAATAACCGCAGCTGAGATGGCTAGACTCTTCGTCACCCATGTGTTTGCAGTCCATGGAATTCACCGAGAGATTATCAGTGACCGGGGACCCCAATTCACCTCCATCTTTTGAGAAGATTTGTGTAAGACTCTTCAGATTCACCCCTGCCGTTTGACTGCCTATAACCCCCAATCAAATGGGCAGACTGAACGAGTGAACCAGTGCTTGGAACAGTTCCTGCGGTGTTACACCGCGCGGATCATTCAGATTGGGCTTCTCACCTTCCTATGGCCCAATTTAGTCACAACAACACGCTGCATTCATCAATAAGCTGTTCCCCGTTTTTCGCCAGCCATGTCTTTAACACCGCCTTTAACATGGAGCCCAGCTGTGGGTCTAAGGTTGAAGCACTGGTGGACTTTGCGAAGGCAATCAAGAAGGTCCACCAGGGAGTTTCCACAAGCTTGGAGGCGGCAATGCAGGTGTATAAGGAGAACGTTGATGGGAAGCGCTGAGTGGGTCCTGTGTACAAGGAAGGGGATCTTGTGATGCTTGATGCTCGTAACATCCCTATCAAGCAGCCATGCAAGAATCTGGGACCAAAGAAAATTGGCCCCTATCGTGTTGTTAGAAAGTTGGGTCATGCCTCATAGCAGCTAGATCTTCCCCCTTCATTTTGGGTTTTCTCGGTGTTTCATGAGAGCAAACTGACGTTGTTTGAAGGCCCCCACCAGAGACTCCTGAGGCTTATCTCGTGGGTGGGGCGCCAGAGTGGGTGGTGGAAGAAATAGTTGCCTCCACCACGTTAAAAGTGGTTTGGAGTACCTGGTATCCTGGAAGGGCTTTGACGCTGTAGAAAACATTTGGGTCCCAGCGTGCGACTGTGTGCATGACAAGATCTGATTAAAGCCTTCCACAAGCGCTTCCTCCAGGCTGCCAGATCTCAACATAAACCGACCATTGTTGCCATGAACTTGGCCCCTGCCCTCAAGAACTTTTCCCTTGCACAAGCCCCTGGAGGGGGGTTGAGCCCCGTTGGGAGGATAGGGTAATGTCATGGTCACATGACATCATAGTGGGGACCAACCCCAAAGATAAGGCTGGGCGCCAGGAGGCCCAAAAGGTGAAGTTACAGGACCTCCCAGACCTGAGGCATACCCTAGACCAACGCTGGGTATAGGCAAAATATGACCAGGTTGGTACTAGTGGGGAGCCAAATGCCCAGCCCCATACTTCAGCCCAGGCGTTGAAATGAACTGTTTATGTATCAAATGCAAACAGTTCAGTGCAGTTAGTCAGTGGCGGGGTTTTAAAACCCATTCTGTTTACACAATTGCATGTTTGGGTCAGATCTGACTTCAAATGATAACACAAGTGAAGTCAATTTCAGCGTATTATAATGATTTGGGATGGTAGTGTGTGCTTATTGGTGGGTCAATGCTTGGGCCCACTCCCGCAAACCCCATATTCCCCTGTCAATGCTTAAATGTGTTTTCCTCAACCAACATTCCTTGTTGGTCGACTTCCCAAATAAAAATTATCCATTTTACCGTTTTGATTCGTGCCTTTTATAATGACCTGTGCGCAAACCTCTTTGAGGAGGTCTCATGCTCCGTTAACCTTGCCAATATAAACACAACATGATTCTCACCTAATGCATTGTTATTTCGCTCAGGTACCCTCAAGCCTGGGTCATTTTCCCCTTCTCTCCGTGTGCACCACGATAGTTTTGACTGGTTACTCCTAGCATTTCTTTGTTTAAGCTGTTATTGCTCCAGCACCCTCTTCTGGGAACTAGCAGCTGTATTATTAACGGCTAGTTTCCTTGCATCAGCTCTGTGCACCATGCACCACCACTCTGGAAACAGGAGAGTTATAGGCACTCTCCTTACACCCACCTCCTCTTCTCCTTCTAGAATGGATGCTTGAGCTAACGCTTTGGCACCATGCTAGATGTTTTATGTCTTTTTTTTAGTACTAAATGTTTTATGTCTTTACATCCCTTTGTAGATAAATTGTAACATTATGGGTGGAGGATCCCTTCTTGGGATGGGCACCACCAGTACTAAAAAAACATGTCTACCCCCAATTTACACATTCTGGTGCTCGCTACAGGTGGATTGTCCATATAGGTCTAACTGGGTAAAAACCTACAAATTGATAATGCTCGCCCACTGGAAGAAACATGTGTTTAATGTTGGAGCCTCATCATCTGAAGACTCCATATTCAATACTAAACTATACAATAGATGATGTACCAAAAAATATTTCTGTTTAAAGCACCTTTCCGCAAAGTGGTAGAGCAATTATCCTTAGAACTTTTCAAGGGTATCAGCTCGCCAAGGGGTTAGTAGAGAAAACATAGGTCTAACATCTTCCATAGGTTAAAAAACTAGAGCCAACTCTTGGAGGCTTAATAAGTGTTCCACCAATTAAACATTCTAAAATTCATACCAGATAGAATAATTATCAAATTCACCAAACATCACTTAAAAAAGTATGCACATCCCAGTTTTCACAAAATTGTTATACAATTACCAACAACACACTGCCAAAGATTTTCTGGTGGTATATGGTCAATAGCCAGTAGTGGCATACCAACCATAAATGATGAGGGCTAAACACAGCTTTAGGGGTATATGATTTTCTGTTTAAGCTATTAACAACCAATCTACCAGGGCCTACGTAAATATAAATGCCTTGGCTACTGCACTAAATAACCATATTAGTCTCATAGGGAAATATGTCATGGACAATTGGTGGTGCGCTGCAAAATCTTATTAAGCGTAGATAGACCCGCAATTCTGGTATTTTTAATTGTCACCAATATAGAGGAGCTGTTCAGATAAACTGCTAGGCAAATATAAGAAACCCATAGCTAAAGAAATAGGAAGAGAGCCTAAGTTAACAAACTTCTATAATCATAAAAAGTCATTTGAGACCAAATGTGACTACAGAGAAAAGTTACTACCGCTAATTTACGCGCCTGTGCATACTGCAAAGCCAGTACCTTGCCATCTTAGAAATCTATATACTTAACAACTGGAGACCACCTATGGAATTAGTCATTCAATTTAAAAAAATAATGCTTCTTTCAAAAACCATTAGATGCCCCTAACACAGTTAATAACAAGCTCTGTGAGCAACTGAAAGCTATGAAGAAGGAGATGGAAGATAATTGTGAGGATTTCCAAGGATAAGAAGGAATCATGGATCCTTGCCTTGGAATTTTGTACAGTAAAGTAAAAGATATTCATGAGGTCAGTATACTTTGACGTATGAAAACATGTAAAGATAACCTGCAAGTCTCAAACTCACTCCCTCAAGTCTGCAGCCACCAAAATTCTGTTGTAATTTGACTTTTTAAGAACATGGAAAGAATGTTGTGCAATTAATATTATAAATTTCATAGACTGAGTACTTTAAAGTGGAAGGGTAAATTAATACCTTTGAATGAGGCACCCAACCAATGATTTATCCCTAAGAGAAAAGCAGCTAATTTACCTTCCTTCAGAACTACTGCTGAAAGTAAAAATCTGAGCAACTTCAGCACTAGGATCAACGTTTGCCTGATGGAATCTCAGCCCCAACATAGTCACCCTATGAGCCTTTCCAATGCCAGCTATTTTTGAGAAGATGAGGGCACAAACTTTAACACACAAATCTATCTTCCTTTGACAAGGGATGGAGTATTGTCATATTTATTAGTAAGTTTGAGTTTGGAATTAGGGGAGTTCCAGATTAATTGGAGGCTTTAGCATGTGTAATTTCCTAAATCACTGAGAATTCACTTTAGTAATGCCTCAACTGATCCTTGACCTACTTATAACGAGGTTTAATAGGATGTCCTATGTCAATTGGGGGTCTTAAGCACTTGGCTACCTGAAATGATGAGTTCAAGAATGCCTCCTTCCAGAGTAATGAAAAGATTGAGTTTCAAATGATTCTACTGGTAGTAAAAAGTGCTAATGGGAGCTAGAGTCATGATCAACTTTGACAAGGTAGTTCTATTCCATTCAGTCACAACCTACCACAAATTAGACAGCATTCTGCTCCCCGTCTTTATCTAAAACCTCCTCATAGCCGCTCTTGGCTTTAGGATACTTAAGCTAAAGTTTTAACATTTTTGAGCTTAGAGCTGTTAGTCATGAAAAGTTTAGCTTTATAGGGAGGTCAGGACCATCTTATAGGTTATGATATCCTAGATTAAATGAGAAAATTTAACTAATGTAATCAGTCAACAGGATGGATAGATTTAGATTAACTCATAAAATTAGACTTTTTTGACTATAGAATGCATGATCTATATGACTATTGAATAGCTTATACACCTTAATCAAAGTCTTATTGGTCCTTTAAGATTAGAACAAATGGTTAATTTTTTGATGCTAACCATCATTTGAAGCCTTGTGACCCCATTGTGTAGAGTTTCCAAGTTTAGTCACTGAGAATCGGTAAGCCAACCCAGTAGTTTCATATTTGGGTGCTTCAGGGTGATTAACATATTTTGTTGCTTCTAAACCAGTTCTCTCTTCATCTTCTTTAGTCAAATATAGGAGTTTAAAGAGAAAATTACTGGTCGCCTTGCTGGATAGCAATTTAGAGTTAGAGTTTGATTATTCCAAATCTTTACTCCAAATATGCCCCTTAAGTTCATGTTCTAGTGGGACATAGTGTCAAAGGACCTACCAAAGCCTTGGTTAGCCACAGTACCATGGATGACGTCGGCAACAGAGTATTAAGATTCTGCTTTTATTTTAACATGATAGGGGCTGAACAGAAAAGATTTAATTTGTTTGACAACCCGCCTGGGAGTTTTTCTTCCACTTGCCATAATTTTTGAGCAATTTTGAAAAAAAAACAGTTAATTTTACTCTGCTGCCTCATCAGACCAATTTTCCATTTCATGTCTCAAATCCATCACCTGCTGCCCCAATATGGGGCAGCGGTGCTCCACCTGATAGCAGAGACTGCCCTGCTGGCAAACGCATGTGGACTGGCTCATCCAGACCACCAAATGCAACTGGCCAAATTGTCCCTCTAAGGAGTTAGTACTGCACCTCACGCGAGTCCACCCACCCCACTCCCACCCCCTAGCCCTACCCCAATCCAATATTAACTTTTTTCCTCTGCATCAAGTATGGACGTCTCTTCCTGTACGCTGACAAAGCAAACAGAGCTGGCAATGGCTACCTTTGCACCAGCAGAATTTATTAACTTCTGACTTTACAAGGGCTATTTAAATTGGATTCCCCACTGAAGAGGACACGGCTGCTGCTGCAGCAACGCCCTTAATTTATAAAAACACACCCATTACCACCACCCATACATGCCTCCCCAATGATACCACACTTGTGGTGTCCTTTTCAAACCTTTTCTCACACCTTCCCCCTCAAACACTCTATAAGGAGTTGATGTCAGGTCTGTCCACTTATGGCACAGACCCCATCACCCTCTTCCTTGTCCTGAGCGGTGCTGAGCGCCTAGTGGCACCTTGGGCATTGGCCACCATTACCCCTCCAGCCAATCATTGCTCAGCACATCACAACGTGTGCCAATATCCCATCTGTACCAGACCACTTCTTTTGGGCTCACATTAACAACGGCTACACAGTATGCCACAACTGCCATGATTGGACCATTCCAAAAAGGCATGTTGGTAAAGTTCAACCAATGCGAAAACTGCCAATCACACCCATGAGGCCACACCTACAGCTTTTGAGTGGGATTTTTGGCTGCCCCTACCCCCTCCAGCAGAGCGCTTGATTACTCAACAAAAGCTTGCAACTAAAACCCAAGCTGGCCAATTTTATTAAAATAACCAATTGGGAGCAGTTTTGAGCTCAAATTTAATCCAAACAATTTCCCACCCCAAAACTTATCCAACCACACCCACATCTCTCAAAAATCAATCCCACTCAATCAAAATCCCTGGGACTTGTTAAATAAAGTGACTGAATCTGGTGAAATTGTCCCACCTCCAGATTTTCCGATTAATCTAGAACCTTATATGAATTCAGACTTAGATGTCATACACTCCTAAAAATATGTCCCCAAACCCACCGCTACCCCTTCCATGAGCGACCATCAGCTTGCCAAGGCTGCGGTGGCCTCACCTGAAATTCACCATCTCCACAATGCCATGGCACTCTCTGTTGTTTTTAAGGAAGGACTGAACGTCACCCAGTTCCCCCATTTCCCCTGAGGTTGGAAAAGAGGAAATCAAACGCCTAGCTGAAACTGCTCTCATTAATGTCAAGAATGTCGCTGAACTGGCTGATTCTTTTCCAAACCATGCGCATCACTAGAGACAACATTAAAAAATTTTCGGCCAACTTCCCAACGCCCACATCCAAGATGAAAATATGTTACCAAACTCATGGAGGCTATGCTCCAGGCCCAAATTGTCAATGAGATCTCATCACTTATCTATTTCACCTTGAACCTCATCCTGCGGATGCCACAACCCTCTTGCTCTCAGCATTATTCCACCTTCAATGTTAAAGTTGAAAACGATAATCCGCCTGATCCCCCTCCCCTCAACCATTATGGGATAAGCAGCTCGCTGCTGTGCCACCTGGTACGTTAATTTTTCATCCTTTTGTTTGTATCGCTGCTCATTTTGGGTAGTTGGTTAATGTTTTTGGTTTGTTTCTGTTTTAGTAATGTCCATTCCCTGGTCAGCTTACATCAAATAAATTAAAATTTAATAACCCACCCAGCAAAAAAATAGAATAACACAAGGCCATTTTTGAAAGATTACAGAGAAGGCCTTTAATAATAAATTGACTGGTTTCCTTGGATGTCATATAAATAAATCATTTGTTGACATTAACTTGTAAGTAAATAATCAAATCAGCAAGAGATTTTAGCTATGTCTGCGTTATCTGGTATGTATGCCTCTAACAAAGATTAAATTACTGCTAAGTAGTCAGGGCTCTCGCCCATAAAGGGACTGGAAGGGTAATGTTTTCTACTTGGTGGTAGTTTATCATATAACCCAGAGATGTACTTTCCAAGTAATGGTTCTTTAAGTCTTAGAGATCAGCCCCTAAGCCTAAAAAGGAAGAAACATCCTTACAGAACCAAAAAGGGTCCTAAGAAAGTAGCTGTTCCCCTAACCATCAAGGGCGACTTAGTACATGCAGTGGATGAGTGATGAATAACAGTCTTACTTCTATAGACCTAACTCTTCTAGTCCTCCCTACTACCAATGACTTTCTAGGAGGAATTTATAGCTTTTGCAATGAGGCGAAGGAATCCATAGGGCTTTGTCAGACTTCTATTTGCTTCCCCCTGCAACGGATCAGGCTGTACCTGATCTGCATATTGCTTTGGATCATTTGGCACTCAATTCATATATCGCTTCATTAGGTAGGGACTGAAATTTGGGGAAGTCGGAGTTGGTGATGAGTCAGGAAGGGAGTTGTACAATTGAGGGTAAAAAATTTGACGTTCTGAAATTGAGATGCATCTGAGAAAATATAACGTTGGGCCTATGAACGGCATGGATGACGATCTAGTGGGATGTGGAGTCTCACAAGCAATGTACTGGATGGTGTTTGAGAGAGCCTAGCGTAAAAGGGAGCTTATTACAATACTAGGAAGAGTGCTTTTTATTAGGGGATGGTTGGGGCCTGAATGGCCAGTTGCATCTTTTAAGAAAAATCATAAAATTTCAATAAAATCACTTGCTATAGTAAAACTTTATTTTATTAAAGTATAATATCGGATCAAAGTAATGAGCCAACTATTGAGCTTGGCGTGGCATTGGCGTCATTCTCAGCCCTCTCATGGAGCCAGACCCTGCTGTTTATGTGCAGCGTCGTGGGAACAGTGGTGCGGGAATATGTGGCAATGACAAGACATGGTGGGAGGGTTCAGGGATGGGCTTCTGTGGGCCTGTCACTAGTATGGTCAGCAAAATGGCTCTTACTTCCAATGACTTCGTGGCATATTGGCGCAAACCCACCTGTTACATTAGATGCAACTTAAATACATTCTTGTTGGTCTTTTGGGGGCCCCAAGAAGAGGTGGTGGCCCCAGGAGGGGAGGAATGGTATTTTACATGTTTTGATAGTGGTGATGGTGAGTTTCTCATTAACATTTGTGATAAGAGATGTGGTTCAGGTATGTGGCATGAGACCTGTGGAGGTGGAGGAAAGCCATGGAGTATCTAAATATCCAAAAGGTCGGGCGACATTGCCCATGGAAGCTTTGTATAGGACCCATCAAGTGGTGTCGTGAGTTCATTTCCTTGCATAATTGGCTCAAGTGACAGTAGGAGAGGTCCCTTTTTCACTGCAGATTTTGCAAATTGTGGATGCTTCAACATCATACCTGGCGGAGTTGGTGCAATAACTGATTGAGGAGCAAGGTCGCCTTGCAGGTTTCTATGGATGAGTGTGTCAATTGGATCAACTGGGCTGCCTGTCCGGATGAGGCATAGGATGAGGCGTGGTCATCTTTGCTGATGGTGAGTCAGGGGCGCAGATTGGTAGAAAAATATGTCCAGATTTTTCGAACTTTAGAGAAAGAGGCATGAGTATCAGATTTGTAATCATCTCAAATGTTTTGACAGGGGCTGCAAGCGGATATATTGCCAGCTATGGCAGCTGTCAGAGTTCAGAGTACGTTGGCTGAGAAACTTGCGTTGTCAGTACAGGTTGAGAAACAATTGGCTTTGACATGAAACAGCGGGAGGATTCTTTGTCTCCAGGAAGAGGCCAGTCGCCTGCAGTGGCTCATAGAGGTCAAGGAGGTTAGCAAGGATAACCCAGAAATTTTGGAAATATCCATGGAGGGTTCAATCAGGGAAACGTTGAGGAGTCAGGGAGAATAGTAGGACAGATACATGGGAATAATAATGGTCCCAAACCTACCTTACCTTCAGATTTGCAGTCTGATAATGCTTTAAACATTAAATCTTTTTCTTTGCTTTATCCTTAGTTATTTATTACTGTGGATCTATATTCACAAGGTCAGACAGTAATAGTGTTGCCCTGGTGGATACAGGGGCTGAGGAAAACTATGTGGAATTCGCCCTAGCAGAAAGTTTGAAGTTTTGAAAATGCAATAGTGTCATGAAGTGGTGTTTGTCAATGTGTCGAGGAGGGCTCATTCATGGCGTTTGGAGCCATTGGTGGTCATTTTTCAGGACCCATTCTGGTTAAAAGAGGGTTTCTGTGCAATCAGAAATTTGGCTCATCCTGTGGTACTGGGGATGTGATGGTGGCATCATTTCCAGCCTCAGATTGTTTTGCCACATAAGATAATCACCCTGACTCAGCAGATTGGGCCTCAGATGACGTGGAAGATGGAGGTTGGGAGTGATGTCCCAGGCGGTCGTAGGAGCTTAGGTGGGATGCAGGATGTGGATTTACCAGTGATATAGCGATTTTGTTGATGTATTTGGTCCTATCAGGAACTCGCCTTTTCCCCTACTGGTTATTTGCATTTTCATTCTGGTTTTAGGAAGGGTTGGAGCTTCCCCAGGGATATCCGTTATACCCTCTTAGTATACAAGCAAAAGAAGCATTGGAGAGCTATGTGAAATCAATGTTGGACAAAGTATTGATTGAGCCTTCTAAGTCACCAGTTTTGTCTCATGTATTACTGGTGCCAAAAGCGTGTGGAAAATTACGCCCATGCATGGATTTCTTGACGTATATCTGGTCACTGAGCCTGATTATATCCAATGCCTTTGTTGGAGGATATTCTCCCAATGGTTGCCAGTTGTACCATTTCTACAAAGTTAGACCTCGTGGATGTATTCAATCAGGTACCATTGAGACCAGAACATCAAAAATATACCAAGTTTAACTGTCACTTGGGGGTGTATCAATATTGCGTGATGCTGTTTGGTTTAGAAATGCCCCAGCAATGTTTCAGTGGACGATTAATCATGTCCTTGGAGGGATGATTGGTCGATTCTGTGCCGCCTATATGGATGATGTCTTGGTGCTTTCACGGTCCTGAGAAGATCATGTCTGAGATGTCTGGGAAGTTCTGGGGGCAACTGGCTGGATGGGTCTGAGATTGAAACTTTCCATGTGTGAATTCAATCATAGTTTGGTGATGTTACTAGGCAACGTGGTGTTCCAGAATAGATTGGGAGTTTGTCCAGATAAAATGCGTATGGTACAATCATGAAAGGCACCTACTGATCAAACAGGGGTGCAGAGTTTTTGGTAACATTGGACTTCCTATGACAACTTGTGAGAAATCTATCACAAATGGCTTTACCTCTCACGCATCCAACACAGATTGTTCCATTTGTGTGGGGAAGAAAAAAGGAGTAGGCATTCGATTTTTTTAAAAGATAAGGTACTTATGGTGTCTGTCTTGTCCATCCGGATCCCAAAAGCCATTTGTGGTAGAAACCAATGCTTCTGATTACACCTTAGGTGCAGTGTTACTACAGGAGGGGGAATAGAGGTTCAAACACCCCATGTGTTATTTTAGCCAAAATATGATCCTCGCCAAAACTAGTTATTTAATATATGATTAGTAACTGTGGGTGGTGATGGCGGCCTTGCAGGAATGGCAGCACCACCTGCTCTATGCCTGACACTCTTTCGTTGCTCAAACAGACCATAGAGCTTTAGAATATTATCATGAACCAAGGAAGATGAACCAGCGGCAATAAAGATGGCATGTGGAGCTAGTCCAATGCAACTTTTGGGTAGAATACAGGATGGGTTCAACAAATGTTCTAGCATACTGGTTGAGTCAGGACAAAGGCTTAACATATAAGAAGGTTGAATTGGAGGAGTTAAATACAGCCACAATGTTCTGACTAAATAAATTCACGATGATTGAGAGTGGGGGAGTGAATTGGGGGGAAGTCCTCTGGAAGCAACTAATGTCAGAATATGGATGGCTCTTGAAAGCCGAGATGAAGAAGGACATCCACATGGGTGCCATAAGGCCTTCGTGAAGAGGCGTGGGGTGGTAAACCACGATTCTCACATGTAAGTGCCAACCTCATCATTACAACGGGAGGTAATTTGGGTCTCTCATGACCATCCATTTGTGGGTCATTCAGGAGCGGAGAAAATGGTGGAGTTGGTGCAATGGGACTATTTGTTTCTGGGCCTGCGGAAGGATATCAGAAAGTATATGAGGGAGTGTTTGGTATGTGCAAAATCGAAACCCTCTTGGGAACCTCCATCAGGTAAGTTAAACCCACTGCAGATACAACATGCGCCTTAGAGTTCATTTAGCATTGATCTTATAACAGGTCTTTCAAGGGTGCAGGGGAAGAATGCAGTTATGGTGGTCATGGATAGACTGACCAAATATACTGAATTTTTCCTATTTAAAGAGAGTAGTTGGCGAAAGTCTCAGTAAGGTTTTTCATTATTGAAGTATTCTTCGGCTGGATTACCTGAGAAAATTATTTTGGACCATGGTCCATAATCTGTCTAGAAATTCTGGTCAGTTTTGCTGGTATTTTGGAAATCAGGCCAGGTTGGTCCTCAGCGTACCATCTACAATCCGTCAGACAGACAGACAGAGAGAGGGTGAATCATATACTTGAGCAGTATCTCTGGTGTTAAGTCTCCAATTGGTAGGATGATTGGGTTCTTGGGTTTGGATGTCCCAGTTTACTTATAACAATAATTGTCAATCATCAGTGGGAATGACGCCATTTTTTGCAAATCATGTTCTAAATCCCAGATTGAATGGGGGGCACGGCTGGAGTGTTTCAGGGGGCAGATGAGATGATGCGTACCATGGCGAATATAAGGAAGAAAATACAGGGAAATTTGGAGCGAGCAGTGGCTCAGCAAAAGCATCAAGCAGATTAATGAAGAGTACCAGATCCGGAGTTTGAGCCTGTGGACTGGGTATTGGTGGCGGCTAAGAACTATGCTGTTCCAGTTAAGAGTCGTAAGCTGGGACCAAAGTCTTTGGGCTCATACCAGATCATTTGAGCCATTAATTGGGTTGCTTCTAATTGAGGATGCCAGAAGGTTCTAAGGCTTTCATCCAATGAATCATGCTTCCCATCTATGGGCGTTTAAAGGAAAAGGTCCAGATTGACCAGGACCATTAAACCCTAGAGAAGGGGATGTTCCATAATAATGAGGTGTAACGGATATTGGATGTGAGATGGGTGAAGGGCTGGCAGCAATTGCTGGTGAAGTGGAAAGGTTGCCCAGTGGAGGAGGCAATGTGTCAGACAAAGGAAGATTACACCCAATGCCCAGGGAAGGTCTAGGAGCTTTGGGCTTCACAGGGGGGTAATTTGACGATCAGGCTGTAACTAATCTGAACATTGCTTTGGATTAGTTAGCACTCAATTCATATATTGCTTCAATAGGTAGGGCCTCAAATTTGAGGAAATTGGAGTTGGTGATGAGTCAGGCAGATAGTTGTACAATCAAAGGTGAAATATTTGACATTCCAAAACTTAGATGCTCCAAGAAAATATGATATTGGGCTTATGAACGGCATGGATGACGATCTAGTGGGATGTGGAGTCTCACAAGCAATGTGCTAGATGGTGTTTGAGAGAACCTAGCATAGGAGGGAGCTTATTACAATACTAGCAGAGTGCTATTTACTAGGGGATGGTTGGGACCTGAATGGCCAGTTGCATCTTCTAAGAAAAATAATAAAATTTAAATAAAATCGCTTGCTATAATAAAATCTTATATTATAAAGTATAATATCGGATCAAATTGATGAGCTCAACTTTGAGCTTGGCGTGGCATTGGCGTCATTCTCAGCCCTCTCATAGAGCCAGACCCTGCTGTTGATGTGCAGCGTCGTGGGAACAGTGGTGCGGGAATATGTGGCAATGATGAGGCATGGTAGGAGGGTTCAGGGATGGGCTTCTATGGGCCTATTCCTAGTATGGTTAGCAACATGGCTCTTAATTCCCAATTCCTTCATGGCATATTGGCGCAAACCCACCCATTACACCCCCATACAAAGACAAATTCACCATAAACTTGGTTTAAATTATTCAATGGTATATGAACCAATTCAAACTTAAACAATTTAATTGAATAAATTTGAATTAGTAGATATATCCAAGCCTTTAGACTCGACTGATGATGTGGCAGCTATCCCAAATATTTTCAGTCAATCCAAAACCCATTTAATTTGAACTAAATCAGCCATACCATACCTTCCTGTGGACATGCTTTTCCAGTTCTGTCAAAAAAGATTGCTATTATCAAGATTCAATAAAACTGTAAAAATGATCTGTAAATTTTAATAGCGGCAATAAATAGGAAAGTTCTAGCAATCTATTTGCTTGCTCATATCAGAAGTATTAACAAATCGCATAGTGTGTCAATCCACTATCATTTTGCCAAGCTGCAAATTGGTCGGTCACAATGCACTTCCTTTTTACTTTTTTATAGATTAAAAAGACAGCAGCCACAACAGGTTTTGGCTTTAATTCTTTTATACTTTTTTCACATTATAAATAAGCTTTAAAATCTATAAATTTTCAACTTTTAGTATTCTTTGTTTGCCCCTGTTAGCCATTTTTCTCAGTATTTGTTAGTCTAGGCCATAATGACACTTCTCATACTCAGTAAAGAAAAACTAATTTGGTCAGTTATACTAATAGTATAATGGTTGTCAGGTTTTTAACCTTTATATTGTCAATATAGTCTTGTTTTATTAACTACTGTCAAGATGATATGAAATGATTTTTTACCTTAACTTTCTCCACCTTTAAAATCAAAATTAGGTGATGCAATAATTTACTAATGAGATGAACTTACAAATCTTTTTTAGTCTTGTGGGATATTGGTGGTCTTTCATTTTTATTTGTTAAAGCTTCCAATCCGTACCTATACATTACTTTAAGGCCAGCAAACCCTAAAATATACTTCCGTTGCAAGTTTAATTTAAACATTTCATTCACATAAAATCAGAATATAATTCTTGGGAAGGTCAAAAGCGTTGAAATCTTTTTCTTCTATATCACATTCCTATAACTTTCACCTATAGGTCACTTGCTTTGTGACCATACTCTATCTGTTGACTCAGATCTTTAGGGAAAACAGATGTCTTTTTATCCTCTAATGTCTTTAGCATTTTTAGTAATACAGCAGAAATTAATGTATCCTATATATCCAAAGAAGCTGCTCCAATTTTTGAAACTAGCTATTTGATTTTATTGTGATTACCTCATCTCAGCTGGTTATGTCTTGTGCTGTTGCATTTAAAACACAATCATGCTTTTTTGTTGTCTATTGAAATCAGTAGGGATCCCACAAAGTCCATTGATGTTCTCTCAAATACAATATCAGCTGGGAACTTCATGAGTCTTAAATTTATAAAAAGATCTGAAGTGAACTTTGAGTTGGTTTCATCTGTATGTAAGCTTCTTCAGCTCAATTAAATTGCTACTAAGTAAGACGTCTTATTCCATTTTCTGTGTAAAAGTTCTGCTTTTGCAACGATTTTTATTGCGGTGACAAATTTACTGTCTCCATTTATCAATGGGATAAGTTGGTAACGTCATCAACAGTTAAATATTTAGTTGGAGCTCAACCTCCTATCTTTTATAAATACACGCCTATGTGGTGAAATTCATCTCAGCACTACATTCTTTACAGCGAAAGCATTGGAGTCCACCACTTCAACGCCCTCCCTTGCTGAACTACTACCTGACTTCACTTATTAGTTATTTCCTTGATGACAGCTTCTATATGGTTTAATGCTAATCCTCTTCAGCCTCACTCTAATTATAAATTGGTTTTTTTGGTTGGTGGTAGATTTGATCAATAAAGTATGTCTATTGATTCTATAATAAAAAGGCAGATAAGGCTTTCAGATGTTTGGTAGAGCACATGCTCCAGTAGGGATGGAAAATTTAGAGATTTTTTCACCATTGCTTCTCCTATAGTCTTTTCATAAAAATAAAATAACCTTATAGCATTGTGTGGACTATGTACATATGACAACAAAATCGTGAGTAACCCTACCCTCTGCCCTTAAAATAAACAACTAGTTGAGAAAATTTCAAAGTTTTGCGTCTTTTATAAACTCAACCTTATAAATAATTTTGATCAAATAACGCTAGACAAAGGCCTGAAGTGGTTCATGGCAATCCATATAAAAAAGGGTATATCTCAGGTAAGATAATGCCCTTTGGTCTCAAAAATGAACCAGCAACTTTCCACATATTATTGTTGTTGTCTTGGGAGATCTTTGCTTTACCTGCAAAGTGCCCTATATTGACGGCATCCTGGTATATTCACCTGGTCATTAGCAACATGTAAAATAACTTGAAGCTGAGCTGTACGCCCTTTAAAAAGTGGTTTTATATATGAAGCCCCTAATATGAGAGTTCTTTGTGGAGGAAGTCGCTTTCCTAAGTAACATGTTTTGGACAATCAAGGATAACTAGTTAGTAAGAATGCTCAGATCCGTATACTTTAAATATTACTATTCATTCTCACTTTAATTCTGAGTGGAATTTTTTGACTGGAGTAACAATTTTACTCTTCATATTCTGCTGAATACTCCACTTTGAGATGATCTGGTTGATTCAAACCTTGGTGAAATTTAACAAACTGACCTGGGTGTCCGCCCACAAGCTAAAATGAATTTAACACAACTTTCTTAAAAACAGCCCCTTTCTATAGAACTAAAAAGGGTTCAGATGTGTAAAATTTAACTTATAATCGCTTAGGAACTCCAGTAATCAGCTAAACTGACAATATGTACAAGATGGCTGATTAGCGGGATTACATCAAAAGCTACTCCCCAATTAGACATCCCCAAAGTCAATTAAACTATACTAAAACTCCAGCATTATCAGGGTTAAAAAATTTTTAAGAACGTAGATAGGCTAAATAGCTATTAAGCCTAACTAAGATACCCTCTGACTAGCCTAAATTCCCTCAGTTCTCATTATTAGACTTAAAGAAGCATTCATAAAGTCGCAATAACCTAATAAGGGCTTTCTAATGACCTTCAGTATTTTATAAAGTAATAAATATTATTTAAAATCCAAATCTAGTCGTGATTTATTATTTCCACTATTAAATTGTACATTTTTCAAGAGTTTTGATACTTCTGCGACTGCTCTGTTGTTGAAATCCTGTGAAACAGCACCAGCGAGCACCTAGAAGAGTCATGATTCCAATAGTGGTTCTCACTACAGGGATCATATACACCACAATTTCCTAACTCAAATGAATGACTAACATGTGAGTAATCCTCCCACCCTTTCCGCTGAAATTGAACCAAGGATAGTTGGCCTTAAATACAACTAGCTAACGCTCAGTCACGCCTTAAAAAGCTCAAACAACACCCCTCTTCTAATCCACATGGTGCCATCTCTGTTGTCCCCTTTAATCAATCTTTAAATACAATTTTACCTCAGAATTGTGTAACATTGCTTCACTTGTATATGTCTATGAATCTGCCATAAATGGAGTGACTGACCAGTAGAAAACAAGCACATCTTCCCCTGCTTGAGTCGCATGGCCCAAGAGATGATGGTTACTCATATGGACACTTTGAGTACCTGGGCTGAGGTTAAGGATTCGCTTGTATTTGAATTCTGATCAAAGCAGAGTTTAAGCAGGAAAAACAAAGGCCTTTATGATCCTTATCCTGTATGAAGATGAAATGTTACCACCTTCGCTAATTGGTTCTAACTAGATGCACAAATGCTATTAAAAGCTAACATGATAACCTTTAGATTTTTGTTGAACTTGAAGAACATGTCCTTCAAAGGCTGAACGATTATTAGCTGTAGGTAATACCAGCGAAAACCTCTTAAGGTATCTTCATAATTAAGGGCAATCATTCAACGTAAATATGCCATTGAGATCATCTCTTTCACTTGGACAGGCAGTATCTCTAGTCAGAGCTAGGCATTTTCTTGGAGGATTTAGCATAACCAAGTCAAATCTCTGCTAATCAAGAAGGCAATCTCTATAATAAACAATGTAAAAAATTAGATGAAGATTTATTAGATCAAGAGTAACTAAATTTTAGAACTAATGTACTTTGAATAGTACTTGCAGAATAAAGAATTAAACAAAATTGACGGAAATGGATATTCTAGTGTTAAAGTCAGGTTTTTTATGCATGCAGGTGCTAATTCTCCCCTGATTTCAACTTTATGGCAGGAGAAGGATTATCTCAACTGCCAGAATAAAAATAATGGGAGGTTTGTTCAAAAATAAATAGATACTACAGCTAAATTTTATAATAAAAGTTGGGCTATATAAGTTTTTTTACTAAGTGGCGGCAAGGGGACTAAGAACGTCCCTCTTCTGATCTCATTGCTTAGTAGTTAATTTTACTTGGGGCTCAGACTGAGATAGGCATATGTTCAATATTAGCTTTAATCCTATTTAGGAAATATTTGTTGTCAACCTATCAGAGCTTTCAAACTCACCTCACTTTGCTGAAACGGTGGATGGAGGGTCAATTGTAGGCAAGACAAACCCGTGAGGTAAAAATCTGATATACTTTAGCCAATCACTACAGGAGAAAATAGTAGCTCCTTGGGGGACCCCTGCCACGCCTAAAAAAAGGGGATGGTCCCCGTGTAGGTCTTTAAATGAAACTAGCAGTGGGCTTGGGAGGAACCTCCTATGGACTCCCTAAATTTAAGTAAAATTGGTGAAATTTTCTTACCCATAATTGAATTGTTTGCCTGAGATATATTTGTGAATGTGTTACCACAATTTGCGGGGTTCCACTGAGAATTGACCAGGGTCTTTAGACAATAATATCGTTATTATTGCTTAAACTACTCTTATCACAATTGCAAACGTGTAAATTTCCAACGTTTCTCCCTTTTGGCCTATTTTGAGCCAAACCATTATTTTCTTGAAGCTGGGAGGGCAAATGTCCAACATCACCCTCCTCAAAATTGTTGGGGGGATAATAAGGCCTTAGGAACTGGCCATGTACCCAGTTAATGTTAATCCCTGTAGCCAAGGATTTGATAGAGTACTATGCACCTCTCTTTTAGGTGATGAAAGGGCCCACCCAGATTGTTCCAAGCTTACCACTTCTAAGAGTGATGTGGTTATGATAATACAGAATTAGGTCAAAAACTTGGAATGTAGGTAGGGGATTCGGAGCTCATTGGCAACCTGCCATTCTTTAGTCACCGTTTTAGCTAGATTGGTCATAACCTCAGAATGAAACTGGATAATGCGCTGAGTCAATCTTCTCATGGCTTTCTCAGGCTCCTCAGCTCTAGATGAGAATATATTTTTAGCTAAGAGGGCATGTAATCCTGAATACCGCCCATACAAGCAGGGGATGGAGACATATTTAAGATCTGGTGATAACTAATATGGTAGGCCATAAGAGAACTGAATTGGAATTAATCCCAGCGAAGTGGATAAGAAGAGACCATTTTCATATAATGGATATCAAGGTTCCATCTGCTTTCTTTTCGGTCCCATTGGTAGAGGGATTATATGGAGCCAAGAAAAGTTATTGGGCTCCCATGGAAGTAGCCAATATTTGAAACTCTGGAGGTGAAGTTTTTACTGTAGTCGCAGAGTAGTACTTGGGGAAAGCAATGATGAGTGAAATAGTTTTAGTGTTAAAACGTGGCTGTGACCTTAGCCATTTGGGCAGGGAGAGCCACATCTTCACCATCTTAAAAAGTGGCCATTTGGCTACAAGGATAAATTAATTTCCACCAGTAGTCTGTGGGAGGGTACCTACTACATCTAAGCTGATTGTGTGTAACAGTTGTTAAGGGGTCTTTGCTTGATATTGATATCTAGTCTTGAAACTGGGTTGCTCCTTACACGTGAGGCAGGCATCTAAGTCTTTGACAATGGTTCTCATAATTTCTTCCTAATAGTACTGATCCTTAATCCAATCATAGGATTTCTTTGCTCCTCCATGTCCTAGGGCGGAGTGAGCTTCTAGGATAGCAGGTACACATTCTGAGGGCTGAAGGTAAGACAGCCATTTTCCCCCACCTGCTTGCACAATTTTCAACTCTCCACTTTGGAGTGGTGGATTTCTGGCTAACATTTTCTGTATGGTCTCTTCCTCATCCTCCCAGTCATTTGGAGTCATTAAGAAATCATTTAATCTCTCCACCTTACTATTATCCAAGTGAAGGACTGGCAGCTGAGTTAACCCATCAACATTCATGTGACAGGTTCCCTAACAGTGTTTAATCTTCATGTTATAATGCTAGCTATAGAGCCCAGCGATCTAACCTACCAGTAGGATCCTTCATTTTCTGTAACCATTTCTAAGAAGCGTGGTCTGTAGCCACAGTGAAGTGGTCCTATACAGGAAATGGCGGTAGTGCTTTATAGCTAACAGAAAGGCAAGGCACTCCTTCTCTGTTACACTGTAGTTGCATTCCGCCTTTGACAGAATCTTAAGAAAATAGGATACAGGATGAACTAAACCGTTTTCATCCAACTGGCCTAATATGTCCCTAATGGCATAGTCTGAGGTGATGGTAAACATGATAAAAAAGTTTAATATGATATGGGTGCCATAGGATAGGACGTTGTTGCAACAGTTGCTTCAGCTTTTTAAAAGTGGTCGTTTGTTCTGCACCTCAATGGAAAGGAGTGTTCTTCATCAGTATGAAGACAAGGGGCTTGCTAAGCTGAGTGAACTTTTAAATGAATTGATGTTAATATCCAATCCGGCCATAAATACCTGAATGTCCCATAGAATTTTAGGGGGAGGCATTTTTGATATGACTTCGACCTTATCTTGTATGGTTAAGGGTTCCTTTTTAGAAAATGGCATGTCCAGATAAATTTAGCCTCCTCTGGAAAATAGTGCACTTTGAGGGTTTTAAATTGATGTTAAACTCACATAAGCGTTGAAACACTTCTTACAGGTGAGTAGATGTTCTTGAAAGGCTTTTGAAAACATCTTTGTTGGGAAGTTGATATGACTGGTTAATATGCTACAAATACCTGCAGATTGGAGTGGAAATTGAGATAATCTCGAGTTTGATGGAAAATGTATATGGAAAATAAGCGATTGAAGTGTTGACCATTTGTTGAATTGAGGGAAATAACGCCGAGATTTTAAGATAGATGTGAACTTTTAGAAAAGGGGAAACGAATAGGAGACTACCAAGCTGAGTATGCATCCAGATTGAGGAACCAAGATTTAAAGAGTCAAATGTGGGATTGAAGAGGAAGTCTTTTCATATGATTAGGTTGTTGCAGATCAGTCTGCGATTAGTATAAAATCAATTAAGGTCAAATAGGGGCGATTGCTTTTTATATAATTTATTGAGTTTTCTATGGAGTTGGCGATCTTCATATCGTCCAATTTGGTTGCTCAGTGGCTAATACCCTGTGCAAACTGAATCAGCGGAATCAAGACTTTACGCTGAGAATCACCGGTGGTGCTCACTACAGGGGGCCACTGATCAACTGTAGTTCCATGACGCTAATATAAAATGGTGAGCCCTCATTCATTATGACAAAACTTGATTTGATTACGCACACGTTATGATTAGGAAGCACAGGAAGCCCCTAACAAAAAACTAGTATTTTTTTACTGTAACCAAGCTGGGGGATGAAGAAGTTATGGTCAATCTGCAATAAAAACTGCCCTGAATGGACGCCTGATTAACAAGTCGTTCCATGAATGTGACCCCTCAACAGCTGCGGGATATTATGGAATGGCTGTTGTAGGGGTATCAACTATACGAAGACGAGGTGGGGGAGCATGCCCTGAGTTTGTTTTATCATCAACGAGACTAAGAAACTCACTACGCCTTGTACATGTCCTACCTGGATGCAACTACAATGGGGTTGTCTCGCCATCTTAGTACCCAAAGAATTAAGGAGTATCTAGTTACTTATGTGAAACTGTCTATTCGCCAGCTACTGCATGTGCTGGTATGCCACAATATAAAGATTGGGGATTTAATGTGGTTCACCCAAGAATAACAGAACGATACTCGCCTCCTGCTCAACTGCCTTGATCGCTCTTTTTTGGAGGTGCAGGGGGGCGCTGGTACAGATGGACCATCATGTTGGGGATGTCTGCCGTCAGTTGGACGTCTTGGTACCGCAGTTAAATCTAGAGTTACCCTGGGTAATAGGAGAACTGTTGGATTGGAATAGCCTATTGGCAGAATGGATTCAGGACGTAACAACGTTGGGAAGCAATACTGAGCGCTTTATGATGGACCTAGAAAAATGGGCGGAAGTCTTGAAGCCACGATAGCTCAGCTTAGGGAAAAGATAACACTTATGTAAAGGCAAGTGATGGATCATGCTGGTTCCATAGCAGCTGAATTAAGCCAAATTTGCATCAAGTGGAGTAGTCAGTGGATGACAGCTAACGCGCTTATCCTTTGGTCAACATCCCAAAAATATCTCCAGCTAATCCATTGGGTTATACAACTGGAAGTTGTTAGCCAGGATGAGCGCAGTTAAGCTTTTCCTCTTCCAATCATTGAGATGAGAGAGTATGCGGACATGCAAGTACGGCTTGATACCCTTTGATGGGCCAATGAGGAATTGGTGTGGGAACAAGCTGCCCTCCTTAAAAAAATAAATGATGTTAATCAACAAGCGGGTAATGCTAGCTGACAGCATGAAATAATGCAGAACATAGAGGATGTCCTCTAATGACTACAAGCAGTGGAGCAGAAACTGGACGTTGAGTGGGATTTCAATAGGAGTTGCAACATCAATGAGACACTTCAACATGAATTCCAGGATGGACGGTGTAGATGCTATTTGGTTAAGATGGAACAGTTGATCAACTAACATTTTGTGGAGCATGCCGGAGCTGGGGGAAGTGGTGAAGTTAGTGGTGATTTGGGGGAAGAATTCTATGGATCAGCAAATGAGTATCCATCAGGAGTTGCGATGGACCCCCCACATGATAGTACTTCCAAGTCCATTTCAGCGGATTTGATTCTGTCCGCCCGGCCATATGATAGTTCACAAGGGGGCGTTTCCTCTAGTCACTCAGAACCCAATTCGCCTGCTCTTTGTGGCAAGATCCTGAGCAAGGCAAAGCTGTTCAAATTAAGAAATTGCTCCTTCATTCATGAAGGGAATCTACATGGTTACTTTAAGCAATTCAAATTCGCCGTGGAAGGGGCTTCTGATTGGCGGAAAGCAAAACTGTTGCTGTCCGCTCTAGATGTGGAAAACGCTGATCAATTTACCTGATACCCTACAAATAGCTCAGTATCCTACAAAGAAGTGAAAGCGATTGTTCTCCAGCTGTTTGGGGGCGTGGCCAAGATGGCCCAACAAAAGGACTGACTTCCTGATTGTACAGTTCCACCAAAACAAGACCCTGTTAGAATTTACTGAAAGTTTCTCAGAAAAAGCACATGTATTACTCAGAGCTGACATTCTATCCACTGAGGATGTTGGTATAACAATGACGGCGGCTGTCAAACCATATCAGGAACTACATAATGCTATGTCTCACATTTTGGATGAAGATGTAGGACTGATTCAAATTGTGAACACCTTACGTCGACTCTATGCCATGATCAGCACTCCTAATGTAGCCCAAAAGACTCCTGCTGTCTCCACACCAAACTCTTCAGGGTATTGGATGCAGCGACCGAGCTCTCAACTGCTGGAACATATTTGTCCATCATACAAATCAGCGGACTCTTTTTGGCCTAAGTATGCTTCGCCAGTTTGTCCATGACCTTGGAACCGTACTGTGAATTTTCAAACTGGTCCTTCTGCTGCAAGCTATACATGTGAACCTTTTATAATACTTGCTTCCAGTGCGGACAAAGAGGGCATTACATGGGCTATTGTCCTAGCAAACCACAGGTGTATGTGTTGCCAATTGAGAAGATCGAGTAGGGAAAAGCTTGAGTGGAATAGAGACGGGACGATCTACCTCCACTAAGTCTAATTCAATTGTCCCTAACGATTCCCAAGAATCTCTTCGTGTAGGATTTGGAACTCATTTGGACAATTTGCTATATCAATAGCATCCATCAGATACCTCTGCTTCTGTGCCAGAGAGTGAAAATTCACCCCCAAGCTCTGAGTTCCGCCAGGATGTGCAGAAGCCATATGTGTGGCAGATCATGGAACAAATTGGCACAAGCAACGTAGATCCCTTGAAGGACGTTGCCTCTTTAGTAGGGGTTAACATAGCCATTCCAGTTGGGAAAATCGCTATTGAGTATCCTCATGTCAGCAGGGACATTTCCTCCTTTCTGAGTAACACAAAGCCTTTAATGTACACATAATAAAAACTGATGGTTTTTCTTACTCAGAACGCACTTACTGCGACATTTTCATTCAAAACACAATAATCTGCGCTATCATAGACATGGAGGCCCCTGTGAACATAATTACTACTAGTTGGTGGCTAAGCTTCTGTTGAAACTAGATGTGGACCACCAAGTAGTATACAGGACCATGGGACGCATAGCACTGTGTCTGAAGGACATATAGTGCATTGCCTTTACAATTTGGGTCATTCTGGGCTTCCACTCCAGCGTTGGTTCTTTCAAACAACAACTATGACATGTTAATTGGTGCAGCATTTATGATGAAATTTGTTAGAGTGATAAGAACGGCGGAGAAACTCTTAATATTACGGGACAACAGATCCCCATTTATTTTTACCTCTTGTGAAATTCCAACGGATCCATTCCACTCTAGTCAAATCAATCTAGCTTACAGTGACAGAGTGATTCCTGGTCAATATCTGAGAATGAAGCGGCGAACCAGAGTCCTTCCCAATCAGACTTATGAGTACAAAGCGATTCCGCTTTGGGTGACAAGCACTTTGAGCCTACCATCTGGTCATCAGTGCATAGTAGGAACTGAGCTCGAAATTGATGTCCCTCAAGGGCTTTATGGGAAATTATTAGTCCTCACCAGCACTCATGGCTTGAACCGCATGTGGCTATAGGGTTACTGCTCCCTGGGAATGGGGAGGTGAAGGTGCTGTTAGCAAATTTACAGAAGGAGACGATAACAATCCAGCGGCACTAATTGGTGGCCTACCTACAATTAGTTCCTATAGAGGAAGTTCGCCGTATTCATGATTTCAGCTCATCAGAGAATCTCAGATACTGAAAAGCTCATTGTTTGGCATATTGACAGTGGTTTCATGGGAAGCACTAATAGTATTACTGGCGGAACAGCAAGATAAGGCTATGGCGTTACTTGAAAATTATCAGGATATTTTTGCACATGATGATAATGATTTGGGGTGCGCTCAAGGGGTGGTATATCGAATAGATAATGGGGATCACCCATCTATTTGATCACGCCCTATTAGATAAACAAAGGTAGGCGGAAGAGGTTGACTCAGACGAGTTGGATAAACTTATTGTGCAAGAAATGCTTGAGCCATCAAACAGTCTGTGGGCATAGCCGATGCTCATTGTAAGAAAATGACATGAATCAGGTGGTTATTGACTATTGCAAGCTCAATAGTGTAAAAAAAGAATTCCTACCCTCTTCCATGGATTGATGACGCGTTGGACCAATTGGGCGGGGTGAATTATTTTTCTGCCATGGATTAATCTCGGGGTATAGGCAGATCAATTTGCCATCAGCAGAATGGGAGAAATGCGCTATCATCACTTTGTAAGGGTATTATAGCCGACTCACATGCCATGAGGTTTGTGTCAACACTCTGACTACATTCCAGCATGCCATGAATATGATTTTAGGTGACTTGAAGCTGTCCTGCATATTAGTTTACCTTGATGATATTAATGTATTCTTGCAGACATTAACAGAACACCTTGCCCACTTGGTACAAGTGTTCCATCACAACGCTACTGCTAATATCAAAATCAAACCTTGGAAGTGTCATTTTTAAAGAACAATTAGAATACCTCAGGTTCATAGTGGATTCAAATGGGCTTAAACTGTCGCTGGCAAAGGTGGAAGTAATAAGAAAGATGACTTGACGAGGTAATAAGCGGGATATTCAAGTCTTTCTGGGCGTGGTCAAGTACTATTGATGGTTCAATCCCAACTTCAGTTGCATCAGGGCCCCACTTTTCGAGTTGTTAAAGAAAGGCCCCCTTCAATTGGATGGAACAATGCCAGAATGCTTTCAATGTGTTGCAAACCACGTTAGCAAGCACACCCATTTTGCAATATCCCAACTTTGACAAACAGTTCATAATACAAACGAATTCATTTATCTCCACTATAGGGGCAGTATTATCCCAGAAGGACGATGACAGCATGGAGCATCCTGTTGTATTTTATAGTCAAAGCTTAACTATCACAAATGAAATTACACTGTGACTGAGTAATATTGTTAGGCGGTGATTTACACTTACAAATAGTTTTGGGTATATCTACATGGGGTAAGAATCCAAGTAGTGACAGATCACGCTTCCTTGCGCTGGCTGCAGAATCTGCATGAACTGGAAAGGCAGCTTGCGCGTTGGGCACTAAAGCTTTAGGCGTACAATTTCAAGGTTATACACCATCCAGAAGCAAAACATCAAAATGCGAATTGTCTTTCCTGACTGCCAACGGATGTTATCACAGCAGATTTAGCTGACATAATGTATGAGAAGGTGGTGGCAAACAAATACCATGATAAGCCACCGAAGTTGATCAAAGTATTAGATGGGCTGAGGCAGGATACTTTTCAACGTGAGAGGGAACTATATAAGCGGTATGGAGACTCGATGCTGAGTTTACCTAAACCTTTAGCTAGACCTGCGATTATTATGGATGCTCATTGCGCTGTAAAACATAGAGGGTTGCGGAAAACGTTGGAGTTTTTGCGACCCTGTTAATACCGAGAGAGCATGCATTACAACGTATTGGAAACAGTTAGTTGTTGCCATTAGTGTCAAGTGGAAAAGCCATTCTGCAAGAAGACCATATACCAGTTGATTAAGCCCCAGTTCGCCTGGCACACCATTTCCATTGTTTAGTGGGGCCTCTGCCAACTAGCGCCAATTGATCCAAGTATTTAATTGTCGCCATTGATCATTTGACTTGATGGGTGTAGGCCAGGGCCATTAACAATTTGGTAGCGGTCACCACTGCCAAGTTTATCATGGAGTGTGTCATACAGCGACATGGCTGCCCATAGACCATTCTAACAGACAATGGAACTAATTAAACTTCGCACATCCTGCCTAAGATGAACGAGTTGATGGCATCTGTGGGGGTTTTACCAACCCCTATCACCCAGAATCAAATGGAATGGTGGAACGGGTCAATGGAACATTAGTGAACATACTCCATTAATTGGTAAAGGATTGACCCTCAGAATGAAGTACCCTTCAACCTACAGCTGTGTTTGCATATATCATAAGCCATCATTCTTCCACTGGTAAGAGCCCTTTCCAACTGTTGTATGGTCGACATTCAACTCTGCCTGCCTTGCTTTACTCATATGTAGAGGACACTGGGGGTGCGGACCCTCAGCGAAATTTAAAGACTCTTACAGATACATTGATCAAACTATAAATGGAAGCCTACTCTACCATTTTGGCCAAGAAGATTCACAATCAGGTGGTCAATCAGAAAAGATGGAGCGGACTTCCACTGTTCGCTGTTAGAACCATGTCTTATTCCATGACCAGCACGGATTTGGGTGGAAAAACAAGCTCTCCAAAATCTGGGCTGGGCCATTTGAGATAATCGAGAAGACCGGCATGGATATAAACACTATTAAGGAACCTGCGGAGGGGTCAGATTATCAACCGAGTTCATGTGAAGTTCCTTCGAGCATTTAAGCAGTAAAATTATATTGTCCAGTCAAAAGGGGGGGTAATGTCAGGAAGTTGTTATGACTGGACAATACGCTACACATACCAGCAGATTGGAGTGGGAATTGAGACATTTCTCAAGATTGATGGAAAAGGTATATGGAAATAAAGTGATTGAAGTTTTAACCATTTGGTAAATTGAGGAAAATTGTGCTGAGATTTCGAGATAGATGAGAACTTCTAGAAAAAGGAGAATGAATAGGAGACTACCAAGCTGAGGATGCATCTGGCTTGGGGAACTGAGATTTAAAGAGTCAAACGCGGGGATTGAAGAGGAGGTCTTTTCCCGTGATTAGGTTGTTGCAGATAAGTCTGCGATTAGTATAAAATAATAAAGGCCAAATAAGGGCGATTGCTCCATATATAATTTATCAAGTTTTTATTGAAGTCGGCGATCTTCATATCATCCAATTTGGTTGCTCAGTGGCTAATACCCTGTGCAAACTGACTCGGCGTAACTAAGCCTTTACGCTGAGAAACAACAACCTTGATTTCATCAAGTTAGACATTGACACAAGTTAACTTCACGTCCTGCAAGATATGGTCCATGGCTCTCTGCAAAGTTGCAGGCGCATTGCACAACCCTGAGGAAGTCAGGTGGGTTGGAAATGACCTTCACTGCAAATGAGAGCATATTTCTCCTAGTCTTTGGGGAAAGGTTTATTGCCAATAGCCGCTATCTAAGTCTATTGCGGAGAAGAAGTTAGATCTGGAGAGTTGCCAGGGCGTCATCGATGTGGGGGATAAGATAGCTATCCTTTTTTGTGAGGTTATTTAATTTATGAAAATCTATAACTATCCAATGACCTCCTTTTTTCTAATTGATAAGAACAGGGGGGATAACCAAGGTCTTTGTGAAGAAATCAGTAAATTACACGTCTAGTAAAAGCCTGATCTCAGTCCTTATCTGCTGTTCTTCCACCTTTGACTTGAGCTAAGGTTTTGACCAAATAGGATGGTCATCACCCACATTCATGGTATGAGTCCAACCCTTCATATGGTCATAGTCATTATCCAATTTCAAGAATATGTTGCTATATCTTTCCAAAAAATATGGACCTTTTCCATCTCATCTGAAGTTAGCTCATCCGAAATCTGAACACTGGGTAAGGTACATAACAGGTTATCCGTTGGCAAGCCCATATCCAACGAAGAGCCAATGAAGTGGATACGTTCAATATCCTCTATAGGGACAAATAAGCCTCTGCCAATCCCTTGGTGTTTTTTTTATAAATCATGTCCTTGTCGGTGAGGCTCCCCAACAGAAGGGTGATAGGCCTCTGGTAGGCTGGGTCTAGTATACCAGGAAAAACACGAGGGGCCAGAGGGCTAATGCCATCAATACTTACAAGGTGCAACGAGCAGTGGTGTGGGATTTGGAGCGTGATTTTTTTATAAACCACTCTTTGTTCACCTGGCTTAATCAAAACCTCATCTGCAGCATAGAAAGGTATACCGTCCCTAGCATCCACTGAATCAGACAATTATTTGTGTTTCGCCCAGAGGTGGTGTAATGTAAAGGCAAAGTAGAAAAGGGGTATTCTACCAGGCAAGAGAATTATTTCTAGCTGGGTTCTTTATTGGATAAGACTAACGGGACTTTGTAGTTAAGTATGAGAGAAACCCTTGCTTCATGTTGATTATTCCCTCTTACTATATCATAAACCGGGTAAATATAAGCATATCATAGGTGTTGTTGTTCAAGGCCACTGCTGGGGCTGATAAGATGAGTTTCCCAATTCAAAAGGCAAGGAAAGAGTATGCCCCAATGGCATGAGTGTCTTTTGGGCCTGAGGTTCCAAATTCTTAATTGTATTTCAAGCCAGGCGCCAGCTTTATCTTTTTTATCAGCTTTGCTGAGATTACATTAACCGGGGAGGCAGTATCTAGTATGGCCATCACCTGGACTTTTTGATTGACCACTTCCACCTTGGTGAGTATTCCTCCAAAGTTAGGAGACAGAGTCAAGACCTCCTTGGCCAAAAGGTGGAGGTTAGTTTACAAGCAGTTTTAGGGTATTATCCAGGACTGGATTTATGGTGTGGACCTGCTGAAGAGGTCAAATCAAGACATCCAGGGACATATTGGCGTCTCTGGCTGTATCAATAACCTTTGGTCAGCCTAGCTTTAGCGGAGATACATGTCCTCAGGTATGGGGTCACCTCTACTCCTTCAGATTCAGCAGCTCTGGTATACCTACTTTGGCTGGGGTTCCTAGGACATAGTAACCAACATCCTCATAACCCCCTCTAACTCATCATCAGAAGGGTTGTCCAAACACATTGGGTTGATGATAGAAAGGTGGTTGGAGGAAGAAGCCATCACTTTATTAGCTGTGGGGCCAGCCTTGGCGATGATCATTGGAGGTGCAGGTAATCTAGGTTGAACAGCTTTTTCCTTGATCCCATGGTTATTGGGAGCGATTACTATCAGACGGAGAGGTTTGAGCTTCCTCATAGCTACATGTTTTGGGTTAGAGTTGGCAGGAAGAGATAGCGTCGTGGTGGAGGATGCTTTAACTACGCCAGCTTTGGGTTTATCAGAGGCTGTAAGACTTGGGGAAGCAGGTGGTTTAGCACTATTTACCCGGTCCTTAAGCTCATTGTTGGTGGAGGCAAATGTCCCAGGAAGAGGGTTTTAGTTTTAGGAGTAGGCTTTGAGACCACTTGAAGAGATTTTTAGATGTCACAAGCTGATCTTGATTTCAAGATGAGGGCCAGGAACATTGCCCCATTGATGACAATGTACGCTGACTTACTATCTTGAGAACCTCAGGTTTTCTGGACGGAGGAAGATATAGGTTGAGCTGCACCACAGGTGCTGGCCTCAGAGTAGTAACCAGCGTAGGAGGGCCCATAAGGGTCTTCATAGCCTCCACGGTGGGGCTTCAATGGAGAACTCCTCAATGGTCCAAACCTGTGGTTTACCACAGCTTCATTTGTGGTCGCACAGGTATATAAATCAGCAACGTTTAACAAGGCCTATTTTATGTCATGGACGTTTTTGAAGTTTCGCTTTACTGAGATGATATGCTGAGGTAAAGAAGGTTGGGAAGCTAACCCAGTTAATATAGCTGATGGCATCATTTAGGGTTAGCATTTTAGATGCTTTTCAACCCCTGTGCAGCAATTTAAAATCGCTTTGCAAAGGCAGTGATCCGTTTACCTTCATACATACTAAAGCGCATAAAGATTTATTTTTCCCAAGTTGAACTCTGATTAAGCCAATTTAGCAATAAAAGCTTCTTTAACCTCAGCCAAGGTGTGTAGAGTATCCATATAAGGGACAATCATCTCTTGGGCCAGGCGACTTAAATGAGAAAGGATGTGTTTGACCTTCTGATGGTCAGTCGCATCTTCCATGGCTGCTTCATAAACTTATAAAAACGAAGCAATACTACCCCAACCAGGGGTGAACTTGTCCTTCAAGGGACATTTAATTGTACACTATCCGAGCTTTTAAAGTCTTGATAAAGCACTAGCTAGTTGTTCCAGGGCAACTAGTTGGGTTTTAGAAGTAGAGGGGAGGTTGCAAAGGTTATTCACCCAACACCATCCATATTTGATAATTAATTGTGGTGTGCTACCCCTGTATTGAGCACCACTTGTTTAGGTCAGGTTTTTTATGTGTTCGAAGGTGCTAATCGCCCCTAATTTCAACAATATGGCAGGAGAAGATTATCTCAAATGCTACAATTAAAATAATGGGGGTTTATTCACCAATAAATAAATACTACCACTTAAAAGATATAATAAAAGTTGGTTTTATAAGGTTTTTTAAAAAATGTTGTGGCAAGGGGATTAATAATGGTCCTCTTCTGAAATCACTGCTAAGTATTTAATTGAACTTGGGGCTCAGACTGAGATAGGCATATGTTCAATATTAGATTTAATCAAAACTTTTCTTTCTCGTTGCAAACACTTTTGCAACCTATTCAATTCAAGACTAAATCTAGTTTGATAATCTCACAGAGGAGATTAGTCTGCGCCCATGTCAGGGAGCAGTTGGGCAAGCAAGGTAAGAGGAGCAGGCGGAAGGCCCGCAGCCTCCAACATTTGAAAATGCCCCGGAGAATCTGGCAGAATAGACAAAAATCTCAAAAAACCGGCGGTCACAATTTCACCGGAGATACTCACATGGCAAGCATGATGCAACCAGTACATCAACACGCCACACTCCCAGCCACTTTCGTCAGTGGAATTTGGAGTCTGTGTGTATCTGGACATCTAAAAATGGCCTTATGGGAAAAATTTTGTGAAGATGTACACAAAATTTTCCTGACCGCGGTGTACGTTGCACCTCACTCCATGTTGCACGGTTGGCTGGACCTAGGTTTCAAAAGGCAAAATAGCAGCAGAAGAGGCTGCAGCAGTGTGCATAGTGGTTGACCTCCCTGAAGGGCAATGGGTCATCGAAACCAAATGCACCAGATGGACAAAATCAAACCAAATTTTCCTCACATTTGACTATTTGCCTACTACGGTAAAATGAGACATTTTGGAGCAACACCTGAAAGATGGTCTCGCTGTATACGGCGAAATACAATCTTTCAAAATGCAACGCTTCATGCTGATGCCACACCTGTGCACCGGCAAAGCCATCGCAGTTCTGACCCTAACTGAGGAGATTGTGAAGGACCTAACCCAGATCCCGCACTCCACTTTTATTGATATCGCAGGGCATACCACCCACCCATTCCGGGTAACTGTGGACAGTGCGCCCCCCATTTGCACCCACTGTGACGCGTTTGGCCATAAGGCGCATGCATGCCCCATCAAGGAGGGCGTCACATTCCAAGAGCACCCCTTGGCGACCATGGCCAGTGGAGAGGCGCACTATGAACCAACTGCAAGCACCAAGGAGGCTTTCCCGTGGGGAGCACAAGGCTGCTACCTATTGGTAAAGCCCATCTCCCCACAGGAGTGGAAGAAGGCCAAGCAGGCCCATAGGGCTGTGGCCAAGGAAGCGGCCAAGGCCACCACTGCCATCCCATATTCACAATGCCAGGAGGACATGGAGACCTTCACAGCAGAAGTGACTCAGGAATCTATCAACCAATCAGATTGGGAAGCCCATGCCAAGCGGGCCACTCAATCTGAGGATCCAATGGGAGATTTGATCTCACCCAATCGCTGCACCTAAGCTCTGGTCAAAACTGACTTGGGACCTATCCCAACTGAAAAAAAAATTTCTTTTGACCCGCTCAACGGTGCACTGAACTCATCCGCACCACAAAAAATTCGTCTGACGTCAGGAAAACAAAAAGTGAAGGCCAAAGCCAACGCGACTCTTTCCACAAAAATTAACAAAAACCCGATAGGATTTCTGCTAACACCCGCACTGCTGTGAAAGCCCATGGGGACCTTGAAGAGGCTGGTGGGCCCAGGGGCCCACCCCCTCACACCTAAGCTGCGATGTGGGAAACCTTCACTCTAGGGACGTTGAATATCGCCGGACTCAAGGCCTCCCCATCCCGGGCTAGGAAACTGAGTTTTTTACAACACAATTTACCCGTGGATATCCTGGCCATCCAGGAGTCCCACTGTCCACGAGGTTCTGAGGAAGCTTGGAAAACAATGCTCCTCCCATCCCTATCCTTTTGGTTGAAGCACTGTGGGGTGCTAATTCAGAAAAATAATTTTTTAAACTCACATCCTCAGAAACATTCCTAAATGGCCAAGTGCTCGTTGACACCTTCTTGTGGGCTGATGTTATGCACGCAATTGTCAACATTTATGCCCCAAATGGTGCACACGAGCGTCAGGAATTTTTCTCGTCAGTCAAATCCCTCCTGCTACCCCCCCAATTCTTTCCTAGTTGGTGACATGAACTGTTGGCTAACCTCACCAACGGACTGGTGGCCTCCCTCACCCCACACCCCACAGGGTCACGTAGAACTACGCGTTCTGAAAGCCACCCTTGGGTTAATGGATGCACTGCTGCAACATGACCCACTGCTTGAAAACATGACTCTTCCCCACGTCCACAACGGCCAATTAAGGTCCATGACCTGCATCGACCTTATTCTAACACCGGCAAAATTCCAAACCCACATCTCCCACTTCAAAACAACGAAAATGGAATTCTCCGACCACCAACTGGTCTTGATAACCTACCACTTACCCATCACAGTTGCAAAGGCCCCGCATTGGTGCAAAATCCGCCCCCCCTGAGCTCGCGTCACCAGGATTTTCCATGTGGGTAGAAGAGGCAACTTTGGCAAAATTGTTTGTTGCACCATTTTGCGCAGACCCCATTTCCACATGGGCAACTTTCAAAGAGGACACCATCCACCACTATCGCCATCTCTCCTCAAGATGCTCATGAGCCACATCGGCAGTTGTCTCACGCGCTCTGGAAGAATTGGCCCAGTTGGAGTCCAACATTCCAGCCACAGGATACAGCCCTGCATGGGGCCGGAAGTGGGCGGAGGCAGCCGCCCACCTCAACGCACTTGAAAGGCAACACAAACATCAGGTTTGTGTCTAATACAGGGCCACATGCATCACTAAAGGCGACAAGTGCACCACATACTTCTTTAAAAAAATTTTCCGCACCACGCCAGAGTGTGGCCTGCACACAGGTGTGAAGATCAGATAATTCCATTATGGATATACTGGCTGAAGTGGCAATCGAAATGCAAAAATATTACTCCAAGTTATACTGAGCCAAACTAATTCAGCCAGCTGAAATGGTGGAATTTCTTGAATGAGCTCATATCCACACCGTTTTCTGATACCCGGAAATAATGAATTTAATTACTCTGAACGAATTATGGACAGCCATTCGCGGTGTGCCAAACTGAAAATGCCCAGGCCCAGATGGCATTCCATATGAGTTCTACAAAAAATATTCCAAATATATATCCCCATTACTGCTAGCCTCACTTAACCAAAGCATGTTGGAAACGCGCCTCCTACCAGGAGGACATGAGGCCTTTACTGTCACACTCTTCAAGAAAGGGGATAAGTTTGACTTAGTAAACTGGCGCCCCATTTCTCTAACAAACACAGACACCAAAATTTTAACAAAAAACATGGCTAACCGTTTAGGGACTGTAGCATCTGCCACCATCTCCCCAGAACAATTCAGTTTCAGCCCCAGAAGGTCTATTTGGGATAACGTGCACTCCATGGCTAATGCATGTCAGTCCACAGCCTCTGGGGCACAGGTATTCTTGGACCAATAAAAGGCCTACGATAGAGTAAACTGGGAATACCTAAGGGCCTGCCTCCATCAATTCTGCCTACCCCCCCGCTTCATAAACTGGGTAATGCTGCTCACGGAATCTGCGACAATGGCAGTGCGTGGCCCAGGCTTCCTAACGGAAGTAGTCCTCCCTCAAAGGGGCTTGTGACAAGGGGACCCCCTCAGCCCACTCTTATACAACTTCAGCCTTGACCCACTACTGCGAGATGTGAATGCCCAACTCACTGGGGTCCATGTGCCAGGCCAAACCCCAGTCAAGATGATGGCATTTGCAGATGATTGCGTGGTGGGGGTGTCTAATAACAAAGATGCACGCGCGCTTGAAGCCCTCATCCAGGAATATTCCCGGGTAAGCAACGCGGCACTGAACGCCTCCAAAACTGAAATCATCCTCCTTGGTCAGTTTTAGAACTGCTGGGCCCCAGCAATTAGTTCCCAACCCAGCTTATCTGCTCACCCACGTCCACGCCTTACTAACTCAACACACACCGCTCCACTGGTGCTCCCCTTCATGCCACGTCCTACCATAGGACCGGTGCGCCATCTGGGCGTGTGGATGGAGGCAGGCGGATATGCGTCAGCAGTAATGGAGTGACATATACTGGACAACGTGACGAAGCGAATCGCCTCTCTCAGAGCTCACCCTACTACCCTCACTGGCAGGGTTGTTCTTGCCAACTCTATGCTCCTATCCAAAGTCTGGTTCGGAGCCCACGCCATCCCCTTCTCCCCAAGCTTCTTCAAATCCCTGTATGCTTTGCTGCAAGGATGGCTTTGGTCAGGCCGCCCTCCACCAGTGTGGCTAGAGGTCATGTTTGGCCCTCATCATCAAGATGGCATGGGCTTGCTTGACTTCAAAGCCCAGGCTATCAAGATCCTGGGCACCTGGATTGCGGCCGTCACCGCTCCTACACTCCTATACCAACACTGGTCCCGCGCGGCCCGCTCCAACTTCTCCTGAGCCTTGGGCCTCAACAATCCATCAAACCCCCACTCCCTGATGAAATACCTCGCATCACACACATCGGCCACAGGTCCTCACGGGACTAAAACCCACTACAAATGAATCCTACTCTCCATGCAAAGCGCAGAGTGGAGAATTCGTATTAGCAGACATACAACCCAAAGAGGCCGCCCCTCTCCTCAGTTCACACAAGAGGTACAGGGGCCACCCATCTTGATGGCGTGATCCCCATTCGACCCCATGTCCTATCCAGGGTGGACTACCTGGACATGATGGACATCCCTTATTCCACTGAGACCCAAAAGACTATCTGGAATTACGCACACCATCCTCTGTTGCAGCCTCAAGTCCGCTCCCATGTGTGGCGCTGCCTGAGGCGGGTGTATCGTACAGCTGAGCGCTCTAACGCTTTACACTCATCCTGTGTCGTGTGTGGCCAGTATGGAACGCTGTTCCACCGCCCGGAGAAGTGCCCCACCTCTAAAGTGATATGGCGCGAAGCTCAACATATGCTGGGCCAGGATCAAACGCATCCCTTCAGTCTGTCAAGAGATATGTTTGCTTCATCAATGGCCTCCCCCTTCCACCCTCCCTCCATGCTCTGGTGGTTTCAATCGCCATGTGGACTATCCACACGATTGTCTTGGATGCCATCGCCGGCTCCATCCCCACCCTCCCAGAAGCTGTCCACAGATTCTGGTCTCATTTGGTGGACCACTTTCAAGCGTGGATGATTGGATACTTCCCACCGCGTCGCCGACAGCTGGTCTCCTCCTGGTTCCCAGTCTGGTTCATCAAATCAGACCCCTTCCTCCACACGTGCTCAATAGTGGCTACGCCCCCTACACACGTTCCCCTCCCCTCCCCATAAGTGGCGTTCCCGCTGGCAATAAGAGATAGCATTGCTTCTCTGGGGTGCCTCCCTTGGTACTAAGTTTGTCTTTCCTGAGTCATATTCGGAAGTGTCCATCCCATGGTCGGCCTTCCCCACAATAAATTTAACATTTAAAATATTAGCTTTAATCCCAATTAGGAAATATGTGTTGTCAACCTAACATAGTTTTTAAACTCACTTCACTTTGCTGAAACGGCGGATGTAGGGTCAATTGTAGGCAAGACAAACCCGTGAAGGAACAATCTGATATATTTTGGCCAATCACCGCAGGAGAAAATAGTTGCACCTTGGGGGACCCCTGCCACGCCTATAAAAGGGACGGTCCCCATGTAGGTGTTTGAATGGAACTAGCTGTGGGCTGGGGAGTAACCTCCTATGGACTCCATAGATTTGAAGTATATTTGGTGCAATTTTCTTACCCAAAATTGTATTGTTTGCCTGAGACATATTTGTAAATGTGTTACCATAATATGCGGGGTTCCACTGAGAATTGACCGTAGTCTTTTGGCTAATAATATATTTATCATTGCTTAAACCACTCTTATCACAATTTCAAACTTGTAAACGTCTGACAAGTCCCCATTTCGCCTATTTTGACCCAAAACATTCTTTTCTTAAAGTTGGAGGGAAAACTTCTGACATCCAGATGGCGAGAAATAGGCTTATATTATGTTTAAGTGTAGAAATAGTATTGGGAATATAGGAGGTAAAGAAACAGTAAGGTTCAGGGTTGGAGTAGATTAGGCTTCATCATTGAGTGCTGTACTGAGATAACTTAACATAGTTAAGAGGTTTCCATTATATGCCATTGGGAATACAACGGATAGAAAGGTAGAATAGGTGACACAAGACATAATATGTGGCGTGAGGTGGTTAATGAGATGGGTAGAGGAGGTAAACACTGAATACATCTTCAGGCCTAATATCAGAATGAGTAACTCAGCTCAGGTATGCATTCATATCTTATCAGCCAGTGGAGCATTAACGGGGTGTCCATTGCTAAATTCATTTATTTGGAATTCAGCGTTAATAACATTTAATGATAAGTAAATTAACTTTGACAATTTCAGGCTTTAATACTATAAAATAATAATCTTTAAATTAATAGTAAAAATTTAGGCCAATATTACCTAGATAATTAAGTTTATTACGCGAGCCCAAGTTTAAGGCTACACAACTGCTTGGGTGAAGCCTGAAACTAATTCTTGATGACGCCATTGCTGCCATGTTAACTGGTTTGGCTTCTCATCCTTCTTTAGCCAGGCATATAATATTTGTGAAACTTAACTTCCAGATTGTCCGCAACATAAAGGAGGCTCTATTAGATATGGCAGATTTTCATGCAGTTGGGACTACTTAAGGAGTTGTGGTGAAATACCACGTCCTAACAATTAAATTTTACCTGAAGGCTAGTGAACGGAGACCATGGCGACCCCCATGGCCCCACCTGTGCCTATTCGCCCCTAGTAACCTACTCCTTCAGTGTGACTCAAACTAAATATCCCTCTACTTTATATGTTTAAGTTTAAACTTTTCTTTCCAATTACTATCACTAATAGTAATATTGATTTGATTCAAACAGCGTAATTTTTATAATCAACACCAGGCAAGATAAGTATGAACAATAGGGTAAAGAGCTGGGTGAACGCGGTAAAGGGCAGCAGACCCAGACCTGCACCGCCCAAAGGTACCAAGCACACAGGTACAAACGAAAATATATACAAAAATAAAAACTCCAAGGTTGTGCATCTCGCAGGTTTCATCAATTTCTTAGTAAAATATTGCAGCTATTTGAAAGTATCCCAAATCACAACTACTGTCACCAGTGGAACACGGGATACAAGTTTTCCTGGGCATAGAAAAACTGACAATGTGGGAAAAGTTTAGTGAAGCCCAACAAAAATTTTTCCCACATGCAGTGTACCTTACAACCTATACTATCCGCAGAGGTTGGGTAGACCTTGGGTTTGAAACCGCGGAAGAAGCAAACAGTGTAGCAAAGGTCAGAGTAGTACTCAATATTCCCAACAGACAGCAATTGGTCCCAACCAAACGCACATGTTGGACAGAAACCAAAGACATCTTCATTTTTTGACTATCTTCCGACTCCACTGGCGCGCACAGTAGGTGAAAGACATATCTAAGAAGGCTTGGAAGCCTACAGAGAAATTAAAACAATTCGTAATGCAATGATTCCAGCTGATGCCAACCCTTAGCATGGGGAAGGTAATAGCAATAATTACATAAATCAGGATGTAGTAGAGGATATTACAAAACTCCCCCACATCATGTCCTTCACAATTGATGGGAAAAAATCCCAGCTGTTCAGTGCAACAGTGGAAAGCGCACCCCCCATTTGCAACCACTGCCAGGCCTTTGGGCACAAGATTCATGCTTGCCCCATCAAAGAAGGCCTGAGAGGAAATGGAATTCTGTGAGGAGGAAATGGGCGAAGATGACTCATAGTATGCCAAAATCACAGATACTACACAAGCCTTCAACTGGGGAGAACATGGACAATATAAAATATTTGATACTATTTCCCTGGAAAGAATGAAAAATGGCCAAACAAGCTTGCAAGCTGGCCGCGGCCAAGGCAAATGCCTCAGTGGAATCAACCAAATCGCTGGAGCAGATCCAGGAAGACATGGAGGAATTTGAGTCCATGAACCAATCAGATCCCGTGGAAAACCATACAACCAATCCAACCAGTTCTTTTTTTGTGGGACTTGATTTGGAAATGAAAGCAGCACAATTGGGGTTCAGTGCACCCCCAGAAAATGCAGAAGTTACCCAATTGTGAAGGAAAATCAACAATGGAATGCATAATAAAATAATTTAGCCAATAAAAATCCACAAGTGCACCACAGTAACATTTTGAAACCAAGCAAAGCCAAGAGCGGAGTGAAAACTGTGGTGATTAAAGGGGCAGAATACACCCCAATTCCTACTCATAGTTATGCTTTACGCAGCAGAGGTGCAGTGGAGAGCAATGTGATTAAGGGAGTAGGGCCAGGAGGCTCTGCTAGCCGCTCCTGAGGCGCATCAGGCGTCTCATTAGAGATAGGGATGCTGAACATAGAGGGACTCAAGGCATTAATGTCCCAGGCCAAGAAGTTGAGTCTCCTATGAAACCCACCTGTGGATATCCTGGCGGTGCAGGAAACCCACTGTCCACAGGAAGAGGAGGAGGCATGGGAAAAAATGCTCCTCCCAACAATATTGTTTTGGTCACTCCACTGTGGGGTGATAGTACATGCAAACCAAAATTATAAATATATTAGTAAAAAATCATTCCTGGATGGCTGCTTACTTGTTGTAACATTCTCATGGCACACCAAAGTGCACACAATTGCCAGTGTGTACGCCCCAAATGGTGCACAGGACTGAAGAGAATTTCTCACAGCCCCAACACAACTAAATCTACCAGCAAACACTTTTGTCATGGGAGACATGAACTTCTGAATTAACCCATAAATAGACTGATGGCCATACACAACGGAGATACCACAAGGGCAAGTGGAACTTCGAGTACTAAAGGCCACCCTGGGACTATATGATCCACTGCCAAAAAGGCAATCCCTGCTAAAAAACATGACACGCCCAAATGTACACAATGGTACACTTGTCTCTATGTCGAGGATAGACCTAATACTCGCACCAATAATTTTCTATCACCAAATTCAAAGCTTTAAAACTGATTAAATCAAATTCTTTGACCATCGCCTTGTTTCAGTGTCCTACAAACTGGCAGAACCAAGTACCCAAGCACCCAGATGGTGCAGAATACGCCCAGAAAGTTTAGCTGACTCAGAATTTCAATCCTGGATGGAGGAAATATCCTCAACCTGGGATTTTCAAACACCCTTTTGCTTGGACCCACTAACCACATGGGAAAACTTCAAAAAATCAACAGTCCAACAAATTAAACATACGTCATCTAGAAGACACAGGGCAGTTTCAGCCATTATCAAACACACATTGGCTGAAAAGACCATCTAGAAAACAACATACCAAGAATGGGATACAGCCATGGATGGGGCCATAAACGGGCAGAGGTTTCTGCTTGGCTAAACACCCTGATCTGCGAACACCAACACTAATTTGGAGTCCAATATAAAGGCAAAAACATAAAAGATGGAGAAACTTTCTCTAGCTACTTTTTCAACAATTCCATGCCAGGAAAATATTATAGCTTGTACACAGGTACATCAACTGGACAAATCCATAGCAGAAACACCCAAAGAAGTCATGAACAAAGTACACAGGTTTTACACTAAATTGTATAAATCTGAGCCGGTCAAAGCAGAAAAAATTGAAAAATTCCTTAGAAGCTCACATATTGACACCGCAGTTTAAAATAAAAATTTAATTAACCTAATATCACGCGAGGAATTATGGGAGGCAATACGCGGTGCACCAAGAGGGAAATGCCCTAGACCTGATGGGATTCCCTCTGATTTTATAAAAATACCTTTACTAACATCTCTAACATTCTTCTAGCTTCAATGAACAAGTGTATTATGGAAACATGCCTCCTACCCGGAGGCAAAGAAGCATACATGGTCACATTAATCAAGAAAGGAGACAGGTTTGACCTATCCAACTAAAGCCCAATTTCCCTAACCAATACAGATACAAAAAATTTCACAAAAATAAAGGCTAAACGACTAGGAGAAATTTCAACTGATGCAAAATCTCATCCCAATATGGATTTGTTCCAAGAAGATCCATATGGGACAACATCCACACAGTTGCAATTGTCTGCCAGTCCAAAACCTCTGGAGCACTTATCTTTTTAGACCAACAAAAGGCATATGACAGGGTGAACTGGACCTATCTTAGAGCCTGCCTTCAAAAGTTCAAGCTTCCAAATAGATTCATAAACTGGGTAATGTTATTTACAGAGTCTGCAACCATGGCTGTGCGGGGAGCAGGCTTCTTAACCAACCCAGTTATCCCACAGAGAGGACTAAAACAAGGAGACCCCTTAAGACCTCTACTCTACAACTTTAGCTTGGACCCTCTAATCCGAAATACAAACACACTACTCAAAGGAATCAACGTCAAGGGCCAACCACCAGTCAAGATGGCTTTCGCTGATGATTGTGTGGTGGGCATATCTAACAATCAAGACGCTTGCAGAACTGAGAAGATAATTTTAGGCTATTCAGCCATAAGTAACAAATCACTTAACACTGAGAAAACGGAAATTATACTCCTGGGAAAATATAAGACCCAGTGGATGCTATCTACACAGGGCCAACAAGATAGTACAACATCAAGACTCCTGACCAGACATAGGAGGCGAAAATTGGCAACAAAATTATTAAAACTTCCATTCATCACCAAGCCAACAGCTGGCCCTGTTCGTCACTTGGGATTATGGTTGGAAGCAGGAGGATACGCTAACTTCATGATGGAAAATTAATTATTGGACAAAATAAAGAAACACATTGTCTCCTCACATGGACACCAAACAGGTCTAACAGGAATGGTCACGGTAGCCAACTTGATTATTCTATCAATCATATGGTTCATGGCCATTCAATCGCTTTCTCACCATCTTTCTTCAACACAGTCCACGCCCTATTACAAGGATGGCTATGGTCCAACCACAAACCCCTGTACGCCTTATAACCCTATTTGGCTCTAGAATATATGGAGGTTTGGGGCTTACTAATTACGTAGAGCAAGCAACCCATATACTGGGATCCTGGATAGCTCAGGTGACTAGCCCAGATCTTCCAGATAAACACTGGGCCAGAATAGCAAGATATATCTTCACATGATCATTAAAATTAAGAAACCCAGATCACCCAAACACATTAATCAAGTATCTGGTATCCCATCCTACAGTTGCAGGACCACATGGCACTCCTGCACATTTCAAACAAATACTCCTAGCCATGAGAAGAGTGACATGGCAGATAACCATAAATGGACAAACCAGTCACTGAGGATGCCCAAGGCTAACTCACAGACAGGAAATCAATGACCAAATAGTCACAGACAATATAATAAGAAAAAAACCTAAGTACTATAGCCATGATAGATTACCTGGACCGTATGGACATATCCTACAACCTGGAGACTCAAAGAAGAGTATGGAGATGCACACATCACCCTCTACACCAACCCAGGATAAGATCACATGTATGGAGGTGTATGAAGAGAGTATACCAAACAGCTGAACGGTCAAATGCCATTCATACCTCATGTGCAATATGTAATCAGTATGGAAGCCTAGCCCGCCGTTTAGAACAATGCCCAAAATCAGTGGCTGTATGTAAAGAGGCCATGCGCCTTTTCCGCCAAGAAAACGAACATCCATTCAGCATAGCAAGGAACATGTTCGCTATAACATGGACTCTCAGATCCACCCATCTCTCAGGGCGCTATTAGTAGCAATAGCACTATGGACGATACATACAATATATTGGAATCGTTTACAGGAGTAGAGCCAACAATCCAAGAAGCCATTCATCGCTTTCACAGCCATATATTGCAACATTTCCAAGAATGACTGTTTGGACATATGACCCCCATAACAGAAGGACAATCAACACATGGTTCCCATATGGTTCCTAAAAAGTTGATCCTTTCCTTCACACATGCTGCATCCAAGAATAAGCCAGCATAACCCCCTCCCTACCGTCCTAATCTTGATGAACCTGGAGACAACAAGAGGGGCTTTGAATCCTCTGGGGTGTCTTAATTGTCAAATTTCATTAGTTTTCTCACTATATCGGAAGTGCTTGTCCCCTGGTCAACCTTTCCTAAATAAATATATACGTTTAAGTTTCTCAAGCCAGCCACCAAAACGCATATCCCAAATCTCTTGGATGTTGCAATGCTTTCTCCCCAAACCAAAATGGTAGTTGCACGCCCTAAGGGAATCCCCTGCATCAAAAAGGGCATGATACTTAGGCCTGTTGTAAAATGACAGCCAACCAACCTGCTGTGCCTGGCTCTAACTTTTATTCTATCACTACAATGACCTTCGTAGACAACTACTTTGATAATTAATCTTAAGGAGGTTATGAGCATATGGGACACTATGTCCTTGACGCCTCAGTTGAATTAGGAATACCGGACTGACTAAACCCTTTTGGGGTAAACAAGTCTATGATACCTGATAACACATACTATAGCTAAAATCTGGGATACCCTGAGGTTATTGATACTGCTAGTGATTCTTACCATCTCCTTGCTATGCTGATCCGCCCTATTCAGCATATTCATACTCTACATTCCATCAAAGAAAAATACCCTGAAACTTCTAAAAAAAACTTGCCTTTACTTTCCGTCCCAAGCAGGTTTAGCTCTCCTCCTAATTTTGGTGGGACTGTAACTCAGGTAAAGGTAGTCATTAACAAGGTACAGGTCAAGGCCACCCTTGACACTCATTCCCCAATCAATGTAATCTCCTTAAAAGTTAGCAAAAAGATTAAATTAAGGCTAGATCTGGATTACACTTAAGAGTTTTGAACTGCAGGTCCCGCAAGCACATGCGCTGTTGTGGCCTACTCCTCTTTACTTATCAAATTTGGAAATCTTATCCTATTGATACCTGCTGTGGCTTAGAGCACTCATTATTATATGCTTATTGGTACGCAAATCATAATTGAATAAAACGGAATCATCAACCTGAAACAGGGTTATCTGTCCTTTACCAACTATTAGGTTCCTCAGGTTTTAACAAAACAAGGACCCCAACAAAAAAGAATACTCCTGTTTGGTCAAGTACCCATCATCTGGCCTATCGCTGCTCTACACAACATCCAGGTGCAATACAAAAAGGTTTCTTGAGTCAGTGGGCGCCTCATAAGTCATTCATTTTTATTACTCAAAGGAAGTATTAATTAATCTGGGTAACAACGATTGATTGACACCAAACTTACTTGAAGATCCCTCATAAAAGCTTATTCCACATAATAAGTATTAATAAAGTAAGTCATATAGAGCCCCAAGTAGTGCCTCAAATACCAGATTCAGCCTACCAGCAACTTGTTAATATTCTTCTGAGAAAACTCACCAAGAAAGACTGTGTTGTAAAAACATTATGATATAAGAAAAAGTCTGCTAATGCTCCTTGACGATATTTAGAAAGTTCACTGCATCAGGTCTATATCAGAGATGGGCCTAACTACTGACAAAATGTTATGTGCTCTTCCCAGCATTCATTCCTCAGATGAACTAACTTCAGATGAGCTTGAAGAATTTCACTCCTTATTAGATGCCTACAATGACATCTTCTCTAAGTCTGATCATTATTTTATAAGCCTATGAAGGATTGGAACCACACAATTGATGTTAATCATACCTTTTTATCTAAATTAAACCTTACTATAAGTAAAAGGTCAAAGAGCAACAAATAAGGATTGAGCTCAATCAGCTGATAGACTCTAGTTACTAGTCCCTCTTAAAGCCCTTGGGCATCTCCTTTATTACTTATTAAAAAGAATGGAAATCATCAGTTGCTATGGACAAAATAAGTGAATAGCCTCACTAAGAAGATGGCTATTCTATCCCTCACATTTATGACGCGCTTGCACAACGCTTAGACTTTAAATATTTTCCCACTATGGATTTAGCTAGCTTATACTGGCAGATGGACCTTCCCCTCAAGGTCAGGAAAAATGCGCTCTCATCTGCAGTGAAGACTTGTTTCAGCCCACCTGGTTGCCCCAAGGGTTTTGGAATGCACCTGCCTCATTCCAACGAACAATGGATCATATTCTAAGGGATCTTAAGCTGAGTCGCGTATATTTCTATCTTGATGAAATCATAGTTTTTTCTAAAACTTTCAGTGAGCATCTTAATCAACTAAAGGAAGTTCACAAACGCCTACGTGCATCTAACATTAAGTAAAACCATTCAAGTACATCTTCTTTCAAAATAAAATAGATTTTTTTGCCATTCCATCTCACAAGAGGAATTTGAACCTTACAAGATAAGGTAGAAGCCATAACGAAATGCCTCCACTTTACCTATGAGATATCCAGGTCTTTCTTAGTATAATGGGATACTATCATCATTTCATCCTCAAGTTCGCTAAGCTCAGTGAGCCCCTTGATCACCTGTTGGCAAAAAACACTCCCTTCTCTTGGAGGCTAAATGAAAAGCTGCATCTGATATGTTAACGAAGTTACTCCAAAAACACCCAATCCTACGCCACCCCCACTATATTTAACCTTCTCTTCTGTTTACCTATGTCTTTGATTATGCCGTTGGAGCCAACTTAGCCCAATTGATTGAAACCGCGTGGATCACCTTGTGTCATGCTTCAACAAAATGTTGTCAAAGGTTGAACGCAACTACAATGTCACTGGAAAGAAATGCTTAGCTGTTCTACTAGCCGTTAAATACTACCGCCCTTTCTGTATGGAACCACCTTAATTGTGGTTACTGATTATGCCTCCATGAAACAGCTCCAAATTATGAAGGATTCTACTGAACAGCTGGATTTTGGGCTTAAAAAGTTTCAAAATTATAGTATGAAGATTAAACACCGGGCTGTAACATGCCATATGAATGTCAATGAGTTGGCTCGCTTCCACGTTCTTATTTAGATAATAGTAAATCTTAGAGGTTGCATGACCTCATTATGGCCATGACGCCTGTGACAATGAAGGTGACACCATTAAGAAAATGTCATTAAGACACTCCCACAATACCAAGTTTGAGAGTGAGAAGTTATACAAAAAGTAGGGGCCAACTGACTACCCTATCTTTGACCCTCAGAACGAGTACCTGGAATCCTAGAGCCCACTTTACCCTTGGGCATGGCGAGGTAGAGAAAACTTATGAGTTGGTTAAAGATTGATATTACTGAGAGTGATTGAAAATCTATACTGAAGTCCTGGATGCCTGATTAACCTGCAAAAGCAATATAGTCTCAAGGCTAAATATTGATATCAACCTACTACCCTCAGCAACCCTTCCACACAATAAGTTTAGGCGTGGCAAGTCCCCTACCCCAGACTACCAGTGAAAATCGCTACATACTAGTAGAAATTGACCACTTCACCAAATGTCTTAAAGCAGTGGTTATCTTAGCAATAGCTGCTAAAGCTACCGCTACCTTCCTCTATCAGTCCTTTTTCACCTGCCATGGTTGCCCCAGGTCTTGCTTTGTGACAACGGGAAGAACTTCATTTTTGAAGTAGTCAAATCCTGTTTTCCTCCATGGAAATGAACCGACTATTTTCAGCTCTCTATAACCCTTCTGTAAATTATACTGTAGAAAAAGCAAATGGAATTTTAGTATCCATACTAAGTAAATGCCACATCAGACTTACTCCACTGGTATCAGCTCTTCTCAGTGCATTATAGACTATAGATAATTTATTACCAAATCTAAAGATGTCATCCTTCCACATTTTTATATAGTTGAGAGCCTGAGGTACCTACTCTTATAGCTAAATATATCTTTTCCGCTAAGCAGGTTGATCCTGACTAGGCCATGAGGATGTTGGACCTACACGTCATTCAACTACAATCTGATGCCATGAAAAATTTTGTGAAAACTGTTACTAAAGAAAACCAAGCCGCTAATGAGCTCAGACCATCTTTATCTTCTTTTAAAATCTCTGATTTAGTTTTTGTATCATTATAATTTAATTACCACAGGAAGCGAGAAGCTAAAATCCTACTTGGAAGGACCTTTTGTTATCGCCTATAAGAGAGGTGATGAATATTCTAAAAATCCCTTTTTCTGGAGTAACCATCAACTGAGTATATGGCCAATTCCTAGTGCTCTATACGGCCCACAACATTCTTGGGGTAATGTCAAACAATTAGGAGTATGACTAGTTAGTAAGAATTCCCCAGCGCTGAATACTTTATTTCTATAAATTCTGACTCCAATTCTCAGCAGAATAGTATTGACTGGAGTAAATGATTTTAAACCTCAGATTCTGCTGAATAATACAACTCAAGATGAGTTGGTTGCTTCAAACCCCTGGCAAAATTAGCAAACTGACCTGGAAATCTTCTCAAACACCAGCTTTATCAAGGTGAAAAGGTTCTTGAGAGTGTTGATAGGTGGAACCATCATTTTGCCTAAATAAGATACTCTCTTTTACCTAGTTCCCTCAATTCTCACCATTAGCCTTGAAGGAGCATAAATATTAATAGGTAATAATCAAAAAGCGTTCTCTTTATGATCCCAGATTAATATAGTATTAAAATTATTTAACACTAAATCTAGTTGTTTTTATTATTACAACTACTAGATTTGATATAGCTCTCAAGAATTTAATACTAATGCGACTGCTCTATTGTTTAAAACCTGTGATACAGCACCAACGAGCCCCTATTGGCGCCAATATTCCAATAACATGTTTTGGAAGATGGGTACACAATAATTTTTTTAACTTAAGCCTTACTATCATGGCTACCCCTACAACGCATAAACATCTTCTAGCTTCTTAAGTGTTGAGTAGTTGCTGGACCTAATTTTCAGGTGACTAAATAGGAATTAATAAAATTAGCTTATGCCTAATTTTTATAAATTATATTGAATATATTAGTGATTAGGGATCAATTAAATTATAAGTATATGCGAATCTTGAGATCTGCATCCTATCAATTCCACTTAATAATGTTTGACTAGATAACATGGGCCCAGGGGCTTTTTTGGTTAAGTTGTACTTGTAAATATTTGACTTATTGAACAGGGATTGTGGGCTCTGCTGGTCTATGTCAAAATTAGTTTTTAATGTCTATCAAGTTTTTGATCAAATTAATTACTAATTAGTGATATAAATCCCTTGGTATGTGCTACCGTTGCTCAAGAGGAGTGACAGTTTAGCTATTTTCAGACGCGTCAGAGCAAACAATGTCATAAGACAATTTTCAGTTAGACAAAGACCATGAGGCTGAGATGAGTTACTGCAGAGCCTCATAGCTTTTAGACCCTTGGAAGTCAACATTATGATCTGCTGGTTAAGTGCCAATGAGGAACGATGTGTCATGGGGGAGGTGTGGTTAAGATTGAACCCTATAAATTATCCCAAATAGCATACAAATAAAACAATCTTTTAGCGCTACAAGTTAATAGATTAATATACAAGTTTTTTTCATTTAATGCTTTTGTGTTGTATTAAAGCTAAGGAATCACTTGGGATCAAAATATAAGGGCAGTGAGCCATTGTACAAGTAAACAACAGAAGAATACAGCCTTGAAGTCGCATTTTTAAGGAGTTTATATCATAACTGCTGTCACCATCTTGTCTATTATCTCCATACAATAAGCGCTAAAACTCCGACTTATCTCCCAAGAAGAAACAGCCATCTGAAGTAGGCCAAATATTCAACTAATGGCGCTCATGGCTGGAAACACAGATGGTGACCACGCTGAACATGAGAGCAACCCTAAACAATTACTAAGAACCATTTTTGGGCCCAACGATACTGAAATGACTGTGTGCCAGATTAACTGGAATGATGTACCCATCATTGCCTACCCCAACAAACCCCTTACACATGAAGAGCTGGAACGTCTTGAAAATCAGTTGTTAAGAGGGTATCAAATGGGAAAAGGTCCCACGGACAACAGAAGTAATCCTTTCTATCACCAACGACAGTAAGATATGTTGTGGATGAATTTTCTAGTTTATCACCAATTGAGTGCATCTTAAATTAAAAACAAAATAAATAGGATAGAGAAAATCACCTAATACTTAATTGAATTTGTACACTCTATCTCCAGAAATTCTCAGATGACAATTGCCTGCCATCACATGGCCATCACTGAGTTGGTAATGTTTTCATGCAACTCCAGCCAGGTGGGCCAAATCTTGAATTAGAAATTGGACTCTGACTTCATTGAGGTCCGTTCTAGTCTGGAGCAGAATTATAGACTAGCCACTTAGGCTATTGATTGGGCATCAGAATTAGTGAAAGAGCTTAATGACAGATTTCATCCCATCTTTCACAACTTCCTGAAGGAAAGAGGAGTTTCTGAATCTTAGGTTAGGAATATCACTCATACTTCCATTAATGCTTCTGAGTTCATGAGGCTTAACCATGAAGACCCATGAGGCGCAACTAAAACATAACAATGAATTTTGTGGCAAGTAATAAAGACTGAGCGCCCAATATTCAGTTGAAGGATGAAACACTGAGAGAATCAATTTCTGATGCACAAATTTTGAGGGCCAATGGGCGGAGATTAGAAAAATTTATGACTCTGTTGGTCAGCTAAATCAACAGATTGATAATTTTAATGAAGATGTTACATCTATCAATGAGTTAAACAATATTTTTTTTTTTAGTACTAGATGGTCCCAACCCAAGGGGGGGATTCATCGATGTTGAGTTAAACAATATTCTCCATGGAGAAGTAAGCCATTGGAAGAAGTCAATTAAGGAAAAAGACCAAGTGACTTACGTCCTGCAACTACAAACTACTCGCTTGAATGAGGAAATTGCAAAAATTAAATTAAAAAATCGAAGCCATATTGATTAGGAGAACAAAATCAACAATTGAATCCGAGCATTTGATTATGGGCATTGCCAGTGTGCCATAATAATTTGACAGAAAATACACAATATTATGAGGATGAAGCTTTGGAAGTATCTACTGAAATGGATGCTGTGCCATGTCAACAAATGCCTAGCAATATGGTCACTTTGGCCAACCCAAATTTCTCAACCCGTGGTACAGTGCTTTGTCGCCCTGATACGCCTGGTTCAAGCCAGCAAAGATGTAATCTTGGTAACCATGAGTGAGAAAATAATATCTACAAACCGTCAAACCTATCTGCTTTAGACAAGAGCAGAAGTGTAGCCACATTTATCAAACGCTTTGAAATGGCCATGTATGGGTCCAGAGACTGAACAAAGCAACCACTATAGTCAAATGCTTGATGAATGGAGCATTGAGCTAATTATGCCTCACATGGAAAAATCCAACCTATGCCAAAGTCAAAGAGGCCGCACTTTGTGAATTTGGAGATCCAGAACAAATGTCAACTAGAAAACCTAAGTTCATGAACATTTGCTTAAGAAAGACAAAGCAATTGACAAATTTGCGGATTGATTCTATTATAAAGCTCTAGTTAACCTAGGAGCAAAGGCTATGCTCGATTTTGATGCTAAGATTGCATTACAACATGTAGTACAACCTTACCAAGATATTTCAAACACTTTATTGCCTGCTTTTTTGCAAAACCTTATGACATCCAAATTGGTTAATTATCTGCGCAGATGTTCACAAAGTTATGGCCCTCCTAATACTGGGTACAGATCAGGACCTGATGCCTCTGCAGAAAAAACATATGAAACCTATAAGAAGACTAAAAGTAATTTGTCTATTAAAACTGATCCAAAATGAAAATACAATGGCCCTACGCCCATTGAATAAGATTACTTGCTATAACTGCAATTATAAAGGGCACTTTGCTTCCCAATGCCATCAGCAAAATGTCAATCCAGTCCTTTCAGATAATGTGTAGGAGGAGGGGAAAGAACAAGTACAATAAATGTGCGACGCTCTATTATGACGAAATCTTCAGTCCCACCTGACTGGCAAGAGCACGCAGGCCACGGGGCCTCAATTACCAACAAAACAAATTCTATCTAAGTACCAAATGAAGATTCTACAAATGTACATGTGGTAACATGCTCTTAGAGTATTTTTGTCATAACTGAAGCCTCTGAAGTAGTTGCTAATCCATATGTGCAACATATACTTGAGAATAAAAGCAGAAGGGCTGTGAAATGCAGCAGTACCCCAAGATTGAAGGGGGTGAATAACTATTCCAAAGACACATTCATCAATGAATGTCCTAGTATCAGAAATACTCTAAAGCACACTCTTAACTCTTTGGATTCTTCCTATATCCACTTGGTAAACTCTATTGATTCTTATTATTCTGAGTCCACTTACGTTTATATTCTGGTCAATAAAATCAGTTGTAGCTATTGTTGATAGCCGAGCGCCTGTTCATTGTCCTCATGAAGCTTGTCAAGAAGTTGAAAATTGCTCCTGACATTGACCATAATCTGGAATATGAGACCACGGGCCCCAACAGCACTAAGAGTTAAAAAGCTTATAGCGCCTGCCGCTGAGATTTATAGCTTTGATATTAGCTGCACCCAAAATAATGCTTCCCAACGCCAATTATGACATATTAATTGAAACAAGTTTTCTAAAGACCTATTGGATCTCATGTGTTTTAAAGAAAATATATTGATGATATTGGGACAATCACTTCCAATTTACTACTGTTGTGCCAATACAAAGTCCATTAGCCATCGCAAAAACTGTATTAATTTATCTTATATTGATGGGATGATACCAGTTGGATATATTCAGCGGGGAAATCAAAGCCGCCCCATTGTTAACTGCCATAAACAAAAGGAAAGGAATATTTTCATGAATGAATAAGGATGTGACAATAGCTCCAGGCCATTATCTGGCTATAGGGGTTGGGACTACACTGGACATTCCAGAAAGACTATATGGGGAGGTCATACTGCCTTGGAATCGTTCTTGGGTGGAACCTAGTGTAGCACCTGAAATAATTATACCAGGGCACAGGGAAATTATGGCTTATTACCAAATTTGACCGGCTGAGTTATTAAGGTCAAGAAATATTAGGGTAGCACATTTTTGCTTCTGATTCTGAGGAATAAGTTAAAATCAGCTGTTGTGTTAGGAGATTTCTCAAAGTTCAGGTTATGACTGAGGCTTTGTTCACATGCTGTAAAACCCTGAAAGACGTTTACTGGATTATCATAACAAAAGAAGGATGAAACACTGGAGTTGTTTGAATGATACTCCATAGATTTTGCCAAAGATGACCAATATTTAGGCTGTTAAAAAGGATTACAGCATTTCATTGACACAAGACCATGTGCTAATTAGAATGAGGCCAATCCGGCGCCCCTGGACTTGCAATGAGGTAGTTGTAGAAGAATTAGACAAATTGCTGCAAAGTGTAATTATTGTGCCCTTAGTAAGCCTGTGGGCCAGCCCAGTTTTGATTGTGAAGAAAAAAGATGTCAGCAATCAAGTTGTAAATTATTATTGTCACCTCAATGCCATTATGAAAAAGGATTTGTCCAAAGTCCAGAATTGATAATGCCCTGCATTATCTGGGAAGGGCGAAGTATTTTACTGCAATGAACTTTATATTCAGATATTGACAAATTGAACTACCTCAAGAGGAGCAGGAGAAAGTGCAAAGATTGCTGCGCAAGGTCTATTTCAACTGACGCACATTCCATAGGGGCTGTGCAATGTGTTGGCGACCTTTCAGTGTGCAATGGAAACAATTTTGGGGGACCTTTATTTTCCTGCATACTGGTGTACCTGAATGATATAAATGTCTTTTCGCGGACATTTTCTAAACATCTGGAGAACCTTGAACAAAAGTTTAAATGGCTGTTGAAAGCCAATCTGAAGATAAAACATAGAAAATATCAATTCTTCAAAGAAAAACTGGAATACCTCAGGTTTGTCACTGATTCCAAGGGCCTGCAGCCTCAACAATAAAAAAGTGGAGGCGATTAAAATATGCAATCTCCATCAAGTATGAGTGATGTTCAAGTATTCTTAGGCATGGTAGGATATTATCAAAGATTTGTAAAAGGTTCGCAAGGATTTCTGAGCCCTATACCATTTACTACAAGGATTAGTCCATTTTTTCTGGGCAGATGAGTGTCAGCAAGCTTTTGAGGCATTGAGAAACCATAATGAGCATGGCGCCTGTCCTATGATATTCAGATTTCAGCAGGATTTTTTACCATAAATATGACTCCTCTTTGACCACAATTGGGGGTGTGTTATTCCATATTGGGGATGATGGCAAGGAGCATCCATTCAATTGTTTCAAAAGGACGCTGAATAAGCATGAGTGAAATTAAAAGGTGACAAGAAAGAGTGTTTGGCTGTCTTCTATGCTTATAAACAATTTTGGGAGTACATTCAGGGCACCAAGTTTTAAGTAGTGATGGATCACAGCTCATTATGATGGCTCAACAATCTCAAGGAGCCTGAGAGATAGTTTGCCCGCTGAGCTCTGAAATTATAGACGTATAGCTATGAAATAATTCATAGAGCTGGAGCATCCCATCAAAACGCAAATGGACTATTGTGACTGCCTATTATAGCTGTCCTGAGAAGTTTAACCGATGAGCTTCATGAAAAAATGATTACTTGAAAGTATGTGGACGATCTTCTTGAAGTACAAAAGGCAATCAAAAGGCATTGACTGATACCAAATATCAAAATGGAGTTTTATACAAATGTTGGGATTCTTGCTCATATCCCCAGCCTGCTAGATTACCTGGTATTTCTAGGGGAAAATTCCCTAAGGCGAAGTGAATCAGAGATTGGTTGGCCTGAGTTTTGGAGTAGCTACGTTTGGGGGATTTTGGGATATTCGCCTGGTTGTATCCATCTGGGATTGATCTGGACAAATACTTAAGATCTCATCGGGAGAAGTTGCCAATGAAATAGGGGCATTTTATAGTGATTAACTATCAGATGTACCAATTGGGATCGGTTGGGTTTCATCACTAAATGATTGAAAATGAATAGCAAGTTGCAAGGCGAGTGATGCTACCTGCAACTAGTGAATCAATCGGTTGGTTTGTGACCTGCCTTAATGGGTAATATGTCCCATTACCTATGTAGGTGCTAGCCAAATATGGTTGGTTCACTTGATTCTAGAGAAAAATGTTAGGGACACGTTTTCTAACTCTTTCTGTTTAGTTCAAGGATGTCCAATGATGGAATCCTAGCCAGGATGGGGAAGACCATCGCTGCCAAGACAAGGATGGGTGATTCAATGGCAACGGCTGCCATTTCATTGAAGAGGTGTCAACTGAGGGTTAGACTGCTGAATTCCTCACTATATATATTCCCTAGGATTCACTATAATAAAAAACAAGATAATAAGAGTTATTTTGTTCTAAGTTATTCATTCAGTATATAGTTAAACTATCATCAGCTTCCATTATGCCGTTCTGTCTCAATTATATTATTTCTGTGTGCAATAATTTGAAAACTCTTTGAGAAAAGACTAAAGATCTGAGAAGGGATTTAGAGAAGAAGGAGTCACATTTGGGGATAGCTGCCAACTGTGTGTTGGGCCAAAAAGACTGTCACCAGGGCATCTCAGCGAAGATCAGGTGGACAAGAGGAAGAGAATGAATCCCTAAAAGTATGACATCACGAGTATTTAATTGAGAATTCTGGCCAAGCATTGGGCCAAAAATATAATTCATACTCAACTACAGATAATAGTCTTTATACTATTATCAATTAATTGATTAATTCTACTATATAACGCAATGAAGTGCATGAGGAAACCGAACCTGTGCAGCAAAAAAGGTTACTAGGTTGCTTGCTGATAACAACCACCAGAGTAAAATTTTACAAGTTGGTGCTCACTAAAGGGGTAGTTAATCTATAAGAATGTCTTACAAAGATGAGCTATGCAAACTGTGGTCTGAGTTAGCCACTGTAAACCAAAATGCTCTAAACTCAGCAGATCACTGGAAGTTTGCAGCCTTGGAAGTATGAGTCGCCAAGGTAAAGGAAGGAATAGAGAATGTAGCAAGCTTTAGGAATGAGTTACTTGGGAAAGTAACTTCGTTGAAGGAGAAGGAAGGGGACCTCGTTCAAGAGGTTTTATACCTGAAAATGGAGCAAGAAGTGGATTGCGTTCATTTAAAAAATTCAGTGCGAACATAGAGAGATTAATTAAACAAGTGGAGGAACTTAAAGCTCACAAATGTGCTTGTGAGCCTGATATGGCAAGCAATGCTGAAGAAAGAAGTCCTTACATGATACTTGGGAAGTTGAATACCCCAAGGAACATGCTGCCTACTTTTGCTGCCATTTTGGAGATGACGCCTGAAGTCACTCCTCAAGTTAGCCGAGTAGCTGAACTGAGAGAATTGGCCTGAAATGACTCAGAGGAATTTAGGGCAATGCCAAAATTCCCAACGTTCCATTGGGATAATGCCCTAGCGTTTTCTGACTGTTTGACATGACCATAAATGGCTATGGGGATTATCAAAAGGCGTTGATGGTCATGAATTGCCTGGACACCGACTGTAAGAACTTAGTGTTACCTCACCTAGGGGGACAGCTTGTTGTATGCCGAGGGTAAGACAGCCATCATGAAAGAGTTTGGGAGTCCAACAGGCATGTCAGAACACAAGCAGGAATTTATGGGAATCCAGTTCCATAAAGAAGAGTCTCTAGCTAGCTTTGCGGATTAATTTTACCTTGAGTCACAGATCTTGGCTGGAGCGAAATTATTAGCGACTTTGATGCTACAATCGCCTTACAAGTGGCCCTTCAGCCCTATCATAATATGTATTGCATGATGTCTTCCGTGTTCACAATAGAAATAATTACCTCGCAAATGGTAGATAATTTGAAAATTTTGGGAGCGACATTTGATTCCCCAAATAGTAGCTTCAAATCCAATCTGGTACAAAATCCAAATCCCACAAAGGGATATGAAGGAACTAAAGAGGCGCCCAATAAAACCATATCAGGAAATAAGCCTGAAGAATTCAGACGGTTAAACAAGAAGGAAAAGGTCTGCTACCAATGTGTTAGGAAAGGACACTTCGCCGTGCACTGTAAGAAGCAGAAGAATCAAATCAACATGGTCCAGGTGAAAGAGTCAGCTGCCACCAAGGAATTAGGGAAAAGGGCCTGCGGCCTAGATGGGGAACAGTCTAGAGCTGCAGAGAAGCCTGTTCCTCCTGACATTATGAATGAAGAAATTGATATCATTGATCTGTTCATAGATGACAAGCAGGATCAGCTGTAAAGTGGTTAATATGGATGTAAATGCTGTGACCAGAGCAGGGGCGAAGAGAAGCAACCCCGAGATAATCAAGGAAGTTGCCCGGCCATATGCCTGACAACTGGCAGACGAGATTTGAACTGCTGAGAATCCTGAAGAATTATCTGATGTCTGTTTAGATGATGCTAATCTGTCAACCCCCTCAGCGCAATAAAGGAATCGTTTACTGATTTATTGGTGCAAATTATTCACACTCTAGACTTGGTTAATAACGCCGCAAATCACTCAGTAAACACTATATTACAATGAATGTAATTATATAGACATACAAGTGAATATAGTGCGGGTGAGGCGATTGTCAACAGCGGAGCGCCCATCAATATTGTCTCAACTAAGTTGGTAAAGAGGATGAAGATCTCTCTGACTTGGAACATAAGAAAGAATATGGGACAGATGGGCCAAAAACCACCATCTCCTGTGGAGCGTATAGTGCGGTGCCACTATGATTTGGGTCATTGGTGGTATCTGCGCTAGCAATAGTTTTGGCAAACCAAAACTATGACATTCTGATCAGAATGGAATTTCAAAGTAAATGGAGTTAAATGTAACTTTGAGGATAATACGTTGACCATACTGGGTCAGGCATTATCATTGATATATCAGAAGGATGGTGAAGCTCCGCTGAATCTGAGAAACAAAGTTCATTAATCTAATATACAATGATGGCATTGTCCTAATTTGATACTAAGTAGTTGGTAGAAAATGATGTTTAATGCCAGCGGAAATTCTAGAGAACCGGGGAATTCCACTAAGGATCAAGAATTAGAGGACCATACCGCCAGGATCACAGATGATAGTTGACATGGGTTGATATTGGAGATGCCTGATCTGTTGTATGTGAAAGGTGGGAAGGCCTTAGAAGAAGTCAGAGTGGAGCCATGGGTGGCTCCTGGGATAATAATGCTGGACCATGGAGATATTCGAGTTCTCCTGGCAAATTTTAGTGAAAAACTGATGAAGATCAAGAGTAATTAGATCATCATATTTTTTCATCTGTCCTGATAGTCAAATTGAGGAGATTGCATGATTTTGGGACTCTCAAAGAAGTGGGATTATAAGCCAGGTTACCTGAAAGCATCAATTTATTATTGATCGAGAGCAGCTTGATGATCTGTCAGAAGGCCATCAAGAGGAGGTCATAAACTATTTGAAAAGTATCGGGAAGTGTTTGCTCAGGATGACCATGATTTGGGAATTGCACGAGATGTGATCCACAAGGTTTTCACTGGGGTATATTTGCCAATCAGGATGAGACCATTCTGACAATCAAAAGCTACCAAAGTGGTAGCGGAGGATGAAATCAGCAAACCAGTGAAGCATGGGCTTCTAGTCCATCATCAAGTCCCTGTACAAGTCCAATTCTGATTGTGAAGAAGAAGAATGGATCCAACTGGGTGGTGATTGATTACCAAAGGCTTAATAAAATTACAAATAAGGGTTTGTATCCCCTACTGAGGATTGACAATGCTCTAGATCGTTTAGGAGAAGCGAAGTATTTCTCTGCAATGGATCTGATCTTGGGATATTGGAATATCAACTTGTTAAAGGAAGACCAGGAAAAATGTACGATTATTACTGCGCAGGGGCTATACCAACTGACGAGGATGCCCCAGGGTCTAATTAATGCGCCTGCAATGTTTCAGAGGGCCATGGATGCGATATTGAGCGACTTGAAGTTGTTGTGCGTCCTAATATATCTGGACGATATAAACGTGTTCAGTAAGACGTTTACTGATCACCTACACCACTTGAAAGAAGTATTCAAGTGACTGTCCACGGCTAACCTGAAAATCAAGCCAAGGAAGTACCACTTCTTTAAGAAAGAGTTGGAATATCTGGGATTTGTAAACAACTCAAGTGGTTTGCAGCCACAAACACAGAAGATAGCCACCATAAAACGGATGGCTGTATCAAAGAGTGTCTAGGACATCCAAGTGTTCCTTGGGATGGTCATATACTATAGAAGATTTATTTAGGACTTCTCCCAAATAGCCAAGCCATTATTACATTTATTAAAGAATCCGAAAAAAAGGATACATATGGAATAAAGAGGCCCTGGACTCCTTCGTTGAGTTATTCCAGTATTTAATAGCTTCGCCAATTCTGAAATATCTGAATTTTGATTGGGAGTTTACTATTCAAACCAATGCTTCATTGACAGCGATTGGTGATATACTGAGCCAAGTAGAAGAATTTGGGGATGAACATCTGGTGGCGTATGTTAGCCAGACACTCTCAGCCACTGAGAGGAACTATACTGTGACTGAGCAGGAATGCTTTGCGGTCATTTATGCATGCAAGCAGTTTCAGGTGTACATCCATGGAGCGCATTTTAAGGTGGTAACAGACCACTCTTCGCTGCATTGGCTGCACAATTTGAGAGAGCCAGAAGGACGACTGGCCTGATGGGCAATTAAGCTCCAGGCTTATGCTTATGAGATTTTCCCCTGAGTGGGGGCTTCTCACTAGAATGAAGATAGCTTATCATGGTTACCAATGGTCCAGATAGTATACCCTCAGGCGGACGAGCTATTCCAGAGAATGGTTGATGGAAATTGGGGATGAGCCCCGAGAAATTCAAGGTGCACTACGGAAAGCAATGGAAAACACCAAGACCAAAGATGGACAAGTATTTAAGACGATCAACAGAAAGCAGTTATTATTCCTGAAACCGTCAGAAAGAGCAGCTATAGTGCAAGCCACTCACAAGGTTGTCGGGCATGGAGGCCTAAGGAAACAACTGACCATTTTTGCCAGTACTATTACTGGGAATCAATTAACTTTGATGTCACGGATTATCTAGCTTGTTGTGTGGAGTACCAGCTGCACAAACCACATAAGGATACAACTGGATACTGAATGGTCCGCCATGGATTTGCCTGGCACACATTGTCCATCAACATGATGGGACCGTTGACAATGAGCAAAGGGGAAGTCAATTACATTATAGTTGCCAGACCATCTGAAAAGATGGGTTGAGATAAAGGCCTTAACAAATTTAGACGCTACCAGTAATGTTATGTTCATCCTGAATCAAGTAGTATACCAGCATGGATGTCCGCAGGTCCTGCTTAGCAACAATGGGACCAACTTCACATCTCATGTGATCCTGAGATTAAATGAGACAATGGGGATCAGAGGAGTCATGTTAGTACCTTACAGGCTAGAGATTGACGGACTGTTAGAACTGGTGAATGGAACGCTGGCCATGATGCTGAGGAAGCTAATCGTAGGAAGAACTTCTGCGTGGGGAACTTACCTGAGTTTGGTGACGTTTGACTACAATATTAGTCATCATACGGTGATGGGAAAGATGCTGTTTGAGTTGTTGTATGGGAGAAAGGCTGCGTTTCCGGTGATTTTATATTTAATGGTGGAACCTATGTCAGTGATGAGTACTGAGCAATACCTGAACTGACTGATGAATATCCTGATCGATATGCAATCACAAGCATTTGATGCAACCTTGAAGAAAAGGATATGAGAGAAATTCACAGATGACAAGAACCATCCAGCATTAGCTGAATATTGAATAGGGGAAAGAGTTGCCTATTGCAATATGCATGATTTTGGATATAGAAACAAAATTAGATGCATTGTGGTCAGGTCTGTTCAAAGTAATCGCCAAGATGGTGACTGATGCCTACTCCATCAAGAATCTCTTGTATGGAAGAGTTGTGAATCAAGTCTATGCTAAGTATATAAAGCAATGGATTGATGAAAAAGATAAAAGAGTTTCTGAAGGACCAATGAACCATTAAGTTGGTCATGTACTTATGATTAGGTCAAGTCTAAAAAACCTCTGAACCAATCTAGATGGTTAAGTCCAAAAAAGACCTCTGAATCATAGAAAACTGGCAGGTTTAAGTACCCAGGACCCAGTTTGGAGGAAAAAATAAGATAAAAATATGGACCACTGAATTAAAACAAGGTCAATTCCGATAGGAAAAAGAAGAATAAAGATAAAAAATTGATAAAAGATATTGGAAAAAAAGAGATTATAAATGCATAGAGAAAAAACCAATAAATTTTTTTTATTTTTATTAATTGTCCTTGATATGGGGATGATTCCGCCTATGTCACCTCTTGGGGGAGGGAGGATGGATTGTGGTAGGATGGAACAGCCCATCAAAACCAATATGAGATTGGATGCTAGCAAGGGCTAGACCTACACGAAACCATGTTTTTTGAGTGAATGCAGAGCCCTGCGAGAAGTGACTAGGGGAAGGGAAATTGAGATGTCAGATGAAGCCAATCACAAAGCCCCAGAGTGGGGAGGAAAGCAACAGTATAAGAAGAGGCAATCAGCAAATAACCCTGAGTAATCCCAATATGGTACCAAAGCTGGAAGATTAGTTCTGATCGCCTGAAGATGGGCTTCATCAACAACACCAGACATGTGAGCTGGCAACGAAGAAGGGATGCTTGATGGGGGTTGCTGAATCATGCCCCTATCAACGCCATCAGCATAAGATACTGATGGGAAGTGCCAGAGAAGAGATAGTCATGCAGGGAGCAGATTGCATCCTACAAGCGATGACTATGGGCTTCTCAGAAGCTAAAGCTGAAAAAATGGTGGAACCCAGGAGAGGCTGGAAGCTTCATGGACCAGCTTCAAAGAGCTTGGCCAGCAAAGCAAAGAGCATAAGCAGCGGCATCCTGATCCAGGATGTTATCAAGGTCAGAGGGATTCAGTGCTAGAGTCAAAGCCTCAATGACTTGGGCCCAGAGTTCAGTGTAGGGGAGCTTGAAGTGAATACAGTTACTGATGGTGAGCTCGGAGACCAGAACAGGGGTTTGTAATATTGAATGGGTCAGAAATGGAACTCAGGAAGCAGGTCTGACTGGCAAGGAATGAGCGATCAAGAGCAAACAGCATAATCTCTGGAGCATCTATGACGATGGTCAGAGCATCAGCAAAAGGAGCTGAATCCAGGAGAGTTTTGAAATCCAACTCTGGAATTGACAGCAGAGAAAAAATTGGCTGAGAGTTGTTTGAAATGATAGCCAGCCTGGTTTTGGAGGGATTAGTTACCATTTCTGTAATTCAATGGAAGGACTAGCCGCTGGAGCCAAACTAGGCGTATGAGTCCTGAAAAGAACCATAAAAGAGGTTCCGCTGAACATCCCAACTCATCTGCTGGAAGAGATGGAGGTCTTGATCAGACAAACTATTCAGAAGCTGCTGGTATCGCAACTCAGAATTTGACATATGAGCTGGATGAGAGGGGGATGTCAGACTTATATGGAAGTTGACATTATGCACTTTACAATCCATTAAGCTCCAATTTTGGAGAAATTAATCTCAAAATTAATGGGCTAAACTCTCCAAGGGAAGAATTAGGAATGACTTGAGCCAGGAGGTTATGAGAGAAATAACCAGGGCGAATAGAATTAAGTATTCTTAATTGAGCCACAAAACAAACATCGATGGCTAGAGTCTCCTGTCTAGGTAGAAGAGAAAACCAGGATATCAAGGACACTGGACTAATAATCCTGAATTTGACAGTGGGTCATATATCCTGATGGGAGGAAAACTGGATCCTGGGACAATATCATCACAAGTAAATTGATCAGCCTGGCATGACATTGGGTCATGGGGGACTGCACTCTGAGAAGTCAGTAGCGAAGAGGAAGAATGCCATATGCTGAAGGTCATTCAGAGCAGCGTTGAGTATTGACAAGTATACTATGCTTGAACAAATGAAGTATTTGACCAAGTGTCCAAAGCGATGTTCTCATGCCACAGTCCTTTTCTCGCTGGAAATCTAGGCAAGAGGGGAAATGTGTTAGGATTTTGCCCATATTTCCATCCTGCTAGTTTACCTGGTATTGCTAGTGGAAAATTACCTAAGACAAAGTGAATCAGAAATCAATTGGCCCAAATTTTGGAGTAACTATGTTTGGGGGATTTTGGGATATTCACCTAGTCATATCCATCACAGATCAATCCAAAAGAATACTTAAGATCTCATCGGGAGAGATTGCCAATGAAATAGGGGCATTTGATAGTGATTAACTATCAGGTGTACCAATTGGGATCGGTTGGGTTTTATCACTGAATGATTGGGAATGAATAGCAAGTTGCAAGGCGAGTGATGCTACCTGCAACTAGTGAATCAATCGGTTGGTTTGTGACCTGCCTTAATGGGTAATATGTCCCATTACCTATGTAGGTGCTAGCCAAATATGGTTGTTTCACTTGGATCTAGAGAAAAATGTTAGGGACACGTTTTCTAACTCTTTCTGTTTAGGTCTCAAGGATTTCCAATGATGGAATCCTAGCCAGGATGGGGAAGACCATCGCTGCCAAGACAAGGATGGGTGATTCAATGGCAACGGCTGCCATTCAATTGAAGAGGTGTCAACTGAGGGTTAGACTGCTGAATTCCCCACTATATATATTCCCTAGGATTCACTATAATAAAAAACAAGATAATAAGAGTTATTTTGTTCTAAGTTATTCATTCGGTATATAGTTAAACTATCATCAGCTTCCATTGTGATGTTCTGTCTCAAGGATATTATTTCTGTGTGCAATATTTTGAAAACTCTTTGAGAAAAGAGTAAAGATCTGAGCAGGGATCTAGAGAAGAAGGAGTCACAATTTGGGGATAGCTGCCAACTGTGTGTTGGGCCAAAAAGACTGTCACGAGGGCATCTCAGCGAAGATCAGGTGGACAAGAGGAAGGTAACAAATCCCTATGAGTACAACATCATTAGTATTTAATTGGGAATACCAGCTGAGCGTTGGGCCAAAATATAATTTATACTCAACTACAGATAATAGTCTCCGTACTATTATCAGTTAATAATTTATCCTATTATATATAATGTAAAAGTGCACGAGGAAACTGAGCCTGTGCAGTAAAAAGGTTTCTAGGTTGCTTGTTGATAACAACTGAACTAGTAAATTTTTACAACAAGCTTAAGCTTAAGGGACAGAAACTAATTTTCCCAAATCCTTTAGAACACATGGAGATTATTACACAAGCCCACAAGGCCATTGGGCATGTAGGACTGACTAAAACTCTAGAATTAATTTGATCTAGTTACTATTGGGATTCCATGTAATTCAATATCCAAGACATACTTAATAAATGCCATTTATGCCAAATCACAGGGCCTATGAATTCAGATGTGAACTATCGTTTAATCAAACCCTACTGGTCCTGGCATACCATGTCAATTGATTTAATTGGCCCTTTGTCAGTGAGTAGTCTGACAATGAATACATAATTTTTGATATTGACCAGCTGACAAAATGGGTGGAAGCAAAAACAATTCAGAACGTTGAAGCCTTGACAACTGCAAAGTTTTTTATGGAATGTATTATTTACAAGCATGGATGCCCCCAGAAGATCTTAGTGGGTAACGGCACAAAAAATTTCCACTGTCCATATGGTGCAACAGTTGGACGATTTAATGTCTATCAAGGGAGTGTTATCAACACCATACTATCCTGAGACTAATGGTATGGTAAAACGAGTGAATGTAACTCTAGTTAGCATATTGCGCAAAAACGCAGCTGCGGTGCTTTAGCAATGGAATACTTTCATTACTGCTACTGTTTTTGCGTACAATTTGACACCAAAGCGGCTTGGGTCACTCTTTGCTTTAAATTCTGTATGGTAGACAGCCTGCTCTACCTCCGTTATTATATTCATTAATCAATTCAACTGAAACAATTGGGACAAAGAGCTATGTTGAGCAACTGGTGAAGACCTTAATCAAGTTGCAATCTGAAGCCTATCAGAACATGATTAATCAAAAACTAGTCAGTATCTACGACAAATCTAAATGAGCTACTGTGTCTAAGTTCTGGGAAGGAAACTTAATAGTATATTGTGACACTAATAGCGCAGGCCATGCACACAAGCTGGTCTCACTTTGGAAAGATATGTTTATTATATTGAAGAAAACATCTGAAGATGTATATACCATTAAGGATCAAGGCGGCTGGGTTGTGAATCATGTACACGCTAAGTTTCTTTGTCCATATCATAAAGTTTAATAGCAGAATCTTGATAAACTACTAAAAAGTATGAAAAACAGATTTTATAAATTGGGGAAAAAGAAGAAGACTCTAACAATTAAAAAGATAAATTTCAATTCATAAATTTTGAGACCTCATTGTCATTGGAGCTTGATGACCCTTCTTTAGGAGGGTATGAGAGTGAGATTGAGCTGGTTAAGCCTGTAGCAGTGTAGTAGAAATGCAATTCTCATACAAGTCTCAATTGTAAAGACTTTGTCAGAGATACATTTGGCTCAAAAAGGCGGCGCTAGGCATACTGGCCTGGTCAGCTAAGGAAAGGACATTGAATTAAAAGAATTGACCATTAGATTGAACTTTGGAACTGGTGAGAGAGGTTTGGCTCTGGAGAAAATGCTGCAGAAAGGAAGATGAAGTCAGCAAGAAGGGTTTCAAGACAAGAGTAAATTTGGGGGAGGAACACCTTTATGCAAAACATCAGTGAATGTGTTTCACCTAAAATTCTACGCATGTCAGGCACAGTCTCTGTGAAAAGAAAGGAAGGAGGGAAATGTATCCATTTGCCCAGTAGAGCCATCTAAGGGATGTATTTTTCAGTAAGCCCTTTTTCCAGGCTTTTACAAAAGGCTTAGTATATTACAAGGATGCGCCAAGCTTTTAAAACCTGACTTTTGAGGCCCAATGGTACCGTTGAAAAGTAGCTGGTTTTCCCATCCTGAGAGATTAAAGACAAAACGCCTGAGTTTACCATAGCATGCCGCATTGAAGTGCTAAGTTTTAAGAAGATTTATTTATCTGAGGCCAAAAGGCTATTAACATAGCGCTCATATTTCAAATTCGTGAGAAATTGGACATTGTGACCTAGAAAGAAGGGTACCCGCTGCTTTTATCTTGTCAAGGCGTGGGAAGTGTTGAGTAGTTGACTAGACTTAATAATCAAGTGATTAGTATGGAAATTAATATCAGGGTATGACTAATTTTTTATAAATTATATTGAATATATTAGTGATTAAGGGATCAAATATATTATAAGTATATGCGATTCTTGAGATCTACATCCTATCAATTCCACCTAATAATATTTGACTAGATAACATAGGCCCAGGGGCTTTTTTGGTTAAGTTGTACTTGCAAATGGTTGACTTATTGAACAGGGATTGTGGGCTCTGCTGGTCTATGTCAAAACTAGTTTTTAATGTCTATCAAGTTTTTGATCAAATTAATTACTAATTAGTGATATAAATCGCCTTGATATGTGCTACTGTTGCTCAAGAGGAGTGACAGATTAGCTATTTTCAGACGCGTCAGAGCAAACAATGTCATAAGACAATTTTCAGTTAGACAAAGACCATGAGGCTGAGATGAGTTACTGCAGAGCCTCATAGCTTTTAGACCCTTGGAAGTCAACTTTATGATCTGCTGGTTAAGTGCCAATGAGGAACGATGTGTCATGGGGGAGGTGTGGTTAAGATTGAACCCCTATAAATTATCCCAAATAACATACATATAAAACACAATCTTTTAGCGCTACAAGTTAATAGATTAATATACAAGATTTTTGTTTTTAATTTTTTTCTTTGTATTGAAGCTAAGGAATCACTTGGGATCAAAAATATCAGGGCAGTGAGCCATTGTACAAGTAAACAACAGAAGAATAAGCCTTGAAGTGACATTTCTAAGGAGTCTATATCTTAACTACTGTCACCATCTGGGCTATTGTATCCATACAATAGGCGCTCAAAACTCTGACTTATCTCCATAGAAGAACCTGCCATCTGAAGTAGACCAAAACTTCAACATTAAGCATTATTATCTTTTCTTAAGAAGTTTTCCGCGCGCTATCTCAGTTGGTGGCTCCCTTCCATTTCTTGAAGGGCGAGAACGTAATATTAAAGTGGACAGAATCCTTCCAACAAGCGTTTGATAGCTTTTAAAAGGTATTGTTGTCCCAGGCTCTAGCTATCAAGCTGGCTATGGCTTACACACCTTTAAATCAAGATGGGCTCCAACTAAAAATCACTACCGCTTATTAAGTTGACTGATCTAAAGCAACCCTGGATGAAAGATGGGTAGGGGCATCTTCCTTTGTCTTTTCAACTTAACCCTAACCCAAATTCCAAGGCCTTAAAGTATCATTTTTCTAAACCTTCTGAACAGATTGTAAAATATTAAAACAAATCTACATTTCTATATAGTATAATCTTCAATACAGGGCGCCATCATTGAAAATCCCTTTTTTCAAACGTAGGGCGTAAGGAGGCGCACCTTTATCTGGAAATAAATTACACCTGGAGCAACCCCAGGTAAAGTAATTTGCAAAAAAATCTATGAGGAAAATTTGAAGGGAAAGAGATTTAAATAGTGATCAATAGTATTACCGAGCTTTAAATTGATCATAGTATTTAAAAAAAATCATAAACTGAAATTAGATAAAAATTTATGAAGCAAACTTTTCAATAATAATGTTGGTGTGATCTTAAGCTCTAGAACATTATAACATTTTGAATTTTTTTATAGTATAAGAACCAAAAATCTTTATTATAAAGCTTTCTGATTTTTTTATCTTCTGTTTAGACAAACATTCTAGAAACTCTTTTCTTTATGTTTAGAGACCAAAGTCCACCCACTGAGATTCTTCCAAACAATTTTATGGCGGAGATCACTTCTTTATATGGTCATGATGAAAGTAGTTACCTTAGTAGTTTTTACCCTTGCAGCTACACGTTTGAGAGTTTAAGGAGTGCAAAGTTTTACCCTGTATCCCATACTGCTAAAATGACAGTACCTCTTTCTAGAACTAGCGTAGTATCTACTTACCTAACAGTAATTCTGTGAGTTTGAAAAATATTACTATGTTGAGGATGAGACTGTTGTAATAATTGATATGTTTAAGAGAACAAGTGGCAGCAAGTCATCATGAGAAATGAATATATCCAAGACTACAAGGCTTTATAACCACAGAAACAGCCAAATGGTACTTCTAAAACTCAAGCTTTTTTAAACCCTTTGTAACTAACAGTAAAGATAATGGGAAATGGGCCACCCATGGATTTTAAAAGTATTCGTTATAATATATTACTTATTGTATGTTCTATATTCATCAACTAAAATTTTACATATATTTCCCCTATTGGCTCTCTTTCCCACATTTTCAGAATACTGATGCTTTGCGGACTCTTGATGCTGTCACAGGCTCTTAGATACCTGTTGTGGAAGCTTAATATTTTATTGAAACATTAGGTTTCTGAGAGTTATTGTTTCTTCCCTCAATCTCTGCATGCATACACATACTCCATTTATTAAAGCATTTGATGCATCTGCAGCAGTCATGAGGGCTGTGAACTCTTTTGCCGTTTCTAGTAGAGCACCCTGTTTTGCTTTTTAAATGTTCTCCTCTGAAATTCATAATTAATTCATGATAAGGAATTTGCTGCGACGACATGGGCGCTCACGCATTGGCAGTATCTTCTCCTGGGTGTTCAATATAGATTTGTTGTTAAAAAGACATCAATCCCTCATGTATCTTAGAAAAGCAGAAAAAATTAGTCCATTGTCAGGCCTGGACATATTTCAATTTTTTTGCAGCTTAAACTTTACTTATAAGTTTATTAAGGGAGCCCAGAGTGCCCTTACTGATATTCTGAGTTGCAAATCCTCCTTAATCCCCACTGATGAGAAGTCCCATTAACTTAACATGTGTTATAAAATTGGCAATATGTGAGGGATACACCAAAGGGTTTTTGCACAGGGTTCAACCCACTGAGCAATTAGGACCAATGATGTGATGATCGTTGCCCTGGAATAAAAGAATAGAATTTTAGAATATTTATGGAGCACTCACTCCCAAAACTCTATTTTATTTAACATAATTAATACAGCTGATTCCTGCTGTTCTGCTAATTCTCAACTACCAAAACCTAACCTCCTTGATCATCTTATCCCGCTTATATTGTAGCAACTTTGGATGATACCACTTCCATGGCTTAGTAACTCAATGTGCCATATCTCATTAGTTATGTCAATTCTTTATTCATTAATCTCACAACGCCTGATTCAAGGCGATTTTCCAACAACCTAATATCGCCTAATTTTGAGGCGCTCAAGTTATCATTACTCATATAAATTTTGGCGGATTCATCCGTCCGCCCTCATGACCTAGGGCTTATCATCCAGTCAAATTAGAATCATGACATTACCCCCTCCTTGACTGGATGATAAGGCTCCTATTGCTTATAAGTCCAGAGGAACTTCGCATGCACTCAGTTGATGATCCGTTTTCAAGCATGGTCCTTGATTGTATATGCATCTATACCTATCTTCTCAATGACTTTGAATGGTCTGATCCAGATACTGGCCAGCTTGTGTTTCCAGCCAAACCCATGTTAATCATGGAATAGGACCATGTCTCCATCCTTGAACTGTGCTAGGCCACTTCATCATACCTGATTAGCAGCCTGGCTTTTGATTCTCTTGGCTAAGCTGAAAAAGTATGCTTCAGTTTGTATTTTGATCAGTATATTTGTTAGAACAGTCAAATAGCTTGCGGATCCATTCTGCCAGTGTCCTCTACACAGGCATATAGGAGGGCGGGCAGAGCGGGGTGCCATCCATAAAGCAATTGAAAGTGACTTTCCCCATGGCAGAATGGTAGCTAATGTTGTAGGCAAACACTGCGGTAGAAAGGAGGATACTCAAATCAGAGGGCCTGTCAGTAATCAACTTCTAAAGTATGTTCACCAGGGTCCCATTAACCCATTCAATCATTACGTTAGAATTAGGGGTGATATAGAGTTTTTAGCCCCCACGGATGGCCATCAGCTCATTAAGCTTAGGTAGAATATGTGAAGTGAAGTTTGTCCCATTTTCAGTAAGGATGAATTGGGGACAACTGTGTCACTGTATTATACAATCCATAACAAATTTGGCTATTTTTATTGCCCCCAAATCGCGTATTGGTCACGCCTCAACCCACCTGGTCAAGTGGTCGATTGCTACCAGTATGTATTTGGACCAGTTTTCCCCTGTTGGCAAGGGATCCACAACATCAATCAAAACGGTGTACCAGGCAAAGTGCAGCTTCACTAACCGGTATGACGTCTTCTGATGGAATGGCATTTCCACTAGCATTGGTGACAGGAGGAGATAGTATCAAGTATATCAAAGTTCATGCTATCCCAGTAATACTGAGGCAGTAATAATACCATGGTCTTACGCACTCCACCATGTCCGACTGCTCGTTGTACGCTCATAATAATAGTTGGGCAGGAGGAAGGTCTTGGAATATTCATGGTATTGTCCCCTAACCGCTTTTATAAATTCCCATTTTTCTGGAACGTATTAGCCCTTATTCTATACAATACCTTGATGACTGAGGGCGGTTCCTCGTCATACTTGCCACTAAGCATCTTATCAAACATTATATCACTCAGATCTGCTGTAACTGCAATCATAGGTAATCTCAATAAACAATTGGCATTTTGGTGTTTTGCTCCTGGTCAGTGAAGAATTTCAAAATTGTATGCCTGCAATTTGAGAGCCCATCGGGACAGACGTCCTTCCAGTTCTTTAAGATTTTGTAACCAACGTAGTGAGGCATGATCCGTTACAACTTTGAATCTCACCCCATGAAAATACACCCAAAATTCTTATAGGTGTAGATCACTGCCTAGCACTCCCGCTCAGTCACGGTGTAATTGCGCTCATGGCTGTTCAAACTATGACTACAGTATGCTACGGGGTGCTCTTCTCCTTCCTCATCTTTTTGGGATAAGAATGCTCCTACAGCGGAAAGGGAAGCATCTGTCTGAACAATGAACTCTTCTTTAAAATTAGGATAGCATAACACCGGCGCACTGATTAATGCCATTTGAACCATATCAAAAGTGCATTGCTGATGTTCCGTCCATTCAAACATCATGTCCTTTCTTAATAACTCAAATAGTGGGCCCCCAATACAGCTGAAGTTAGGGATGAAACGCCAGTAATATCTGACCATTCCCAAAAAGACTTGTATATCCCGCTTGCTGCTGGGTGGAGTCATTTTTTGAATAGCCTCCACTTTTGCTGGTTGAGATCTCAGCCCTGTGGCATCAACCACAAACCCCAGATACTCCAGCTGGTCCTTAAAGAAGTGGCAATTCTGAGGTTTGATCTTAATGTTGGCATCAGCCAGCTGGCGAGATAATGCTTCTAGATGATCGAGGTGTTCAGAGAAGGTTTGGGAGAAAACAATAATGTCGTCATGGTATACAAGGACGCACAACAATTTTAGGTCCCCAAGAATAGTGTTCATTGCCCGTTGAAATTTAGCTGAGGAATTACACAGCCCTTGTGGCATCTTTGTTGGTTGAAAAAGACCTTTAGATGTGATTATTTCGCACTTCTCCTGCTCTGCTGGTGGCAACTCAATTTGTCAATAGCCTGAGATCAGGTCCATAGCTGAGAAGAAACGAGCTCCCCCTAGCCAATCTAAAGCATCATCAATCCATGGTAAAGGATATGAGTCCTTTTTAGTGATGCTGTTGAGCTTCCGGTAGTCAATTACTATACAGTTGGTACCATCCTTCTTTTAAACAATCAGAACAGGTGAAGCCCATGGACTTTTTGACGGTTCAAGCATCCCTTACGCTAATAGCTTGTTGATTTCTTCAGTTACTACTTCTTCTGCCACCCTTGATTGGCGGATTGGCCTTGACCTGATGGGAGGATGATCTCCAGTGTCCAGCTTAAGAACCACCCCAACGTGCATCCTAAATCATGGTTGTTGCCAGAGAAAATCTCTTTAAATTTTTGAAATAAAGTGATTGCTCTATCCTTCTGTGATTCCAACAGCCCCATTAATTCATCACGCAATACAACTTACATTACACTGATCTGTGGTTTGGAAGGCAGACCAAATTCCTCTAGTGACCAGAATTCATGACCTGAAAGAACCTCCTCAATGGGGATTAAGTGTAAATATGCCACTATTTGGTGGCGGCAGATTTACAGTGGTACCGTTTGTAGATTTTCAAGCAAAACTTTGATCTCCCCCTGCCCTGGTAAGATAATGCCTGGGGCCACGTGGGGCTCAAACTGTGATTGCTGATATGGCCCAATAACCTCCCCATAGAGTCCGTCTGTAATTTCAATCAAGTTAGTGTTCAATATAATTTGATGCCCAGATGGAATAGATATAGGTCCGGCAGCTCTGAGAGGCATCCCTTTATATTCATATATCTGTTGAGGAAGGGCCCAGGTTTTGCCCTTAACCAATGGTAGCGCACTGGAACTACTCCATCGCTATAAGCTAGATTAAAATCCCCATATGCACTGGGTCATTGGTACCCCGCTAGAGGTAAAATGGATTGGGATTCTCTGACCCAATATTTCAAAAGTCTCATTCTCATATTAATAACAGCCCCATAGTGTCGCAAGAAGGCAGTTCCAATTAATAGATCGTAATTGCTATTTGGTAACACTATAGCTGGAGCTACCACGCTATAGAACCAAACCTCAGTGGAAGGGCACTGCATGCACCCTTAGAGACCGTATTTTCCACTCCAGCAGTGCCATATACCATCCGGTGTTCCACATCCAGTTTTTAATGCCAACATGGCCACAAATTTGGTGGAGACTATGTTGACAGGGCGCCGGTATTTATGATGGCACAGACTTGGGTCTTAGCTACAATCAGGTCACAGTAAGTACATTCGGAGTAAGATGCATCTCAACTGTTTATAACATGGATATCTAAAGAATCCCTGTTTCCAAGGAAACATGCAATCCCTTCACCAATTCTGGGATATTGTTTTATAATAGTTTTGACTGGAAGAGCGATGCTTACTGCTTGTAAGAAAGGTGCATCTGAGGAGGGGTCTAACTTTTCAAGGGTTACTTGGTCAAACATTTGATAAGCGTATGACTCAACCTGCATCTGAGACCCCTTTTCCACCATAGACGCTGACTGTACTTGTGTCAAAACATTCACCAACTGGCTGCTGATATAAAACTGACCCATTGTGTAAGGAAACTTTTACTGAATATTCTAATTTGGGTTCAGGTGGGACGTTTGGGTTTAGTATAGCAGAGGTATAGAGTCCCTTCTCTACTCCGCTCTGATTTTTCCCTTGCCATACTGTTCTGGCTGTACACAAGAGACCAGTTGATTAGGGAACCATCGTGCCAGATGCCCCTGATGACTGCATTTGAAATAGCTTCTTATAGGGACCACATCCTTGATTAATGCGAGACAAACCATGGCAAGAGTTGGGCTGGAAATAATCAGCATAAACAGGTCTAGGGCGATATCTGTGCCGAGGATGATAATCAGGAATGAGGTAGACGTTTAACTGCTAATGATAATCTGGTGAAATCTGAACTGGACTGACAAAGTTCCCTCAGATATGATGATTCAGCAGTTATAGCAGAATAATTCCGCTCAGCATTAGGTGAGGGAAGTTGGCTGATATACGGTGCAAGAACTAAACAAATTTTTGCCAAGGTACATCTTCATCCAACAGTGGGGCCATTACGTTATGTAACTCACGGTATGGCTTCACAGCAGAAGTCATCGCAATACACATATCAGCTTCAGATAAACCTCTGGTCCCAATTAGTATGTGAGCTTTTGCCATAAATTGCTCATCAAACAGGGTGATGGTTTCATTCCGCTGAAACTTGATGGTCAAAAAATTGACCTTCCGCTGGGACATCTTTGCAGTTCCGCCAAACAACTGCAGCCACCGTGTCTTTGACCTCTTAATATATAAGTGAACTACCTGAAAGGTAACAGACGAATTGATCAGCACTTCCAACATCAAAGGAAGAAATCAACAGTTTTGCTCTTCATCGATCCAAGACTCCTTCAGTTGCAATCTCAAAGCGCTTAAAGTGCCCATGAATATTCCCTTCACTATTGAATGGGGGCAGCTTAGTGCGGTAGACCTCCTGGAGCAGCTCATCTTGTTTTTTAGGCACAGCATCCAACGCCAGTTTTAGCTCCGCATATGCAAATGACCCAGAGTGTTTGGTATGATATTTATCAAAACAACATTGATGCAACATAGCTCGCAACAGAGTTTTTATCATTTATAATTGATCAATGGGCCCCCTGTAGTGAGCACCACAGTTATAAAATCGGGAATATGTGAGGGATATACCAAAGTGTTTTTTCACAGGGTTCAACCCACTGAGCAAGTAGGACCAACGATGTGATGATTTTCTACCCTGGAAATAAAAGGATAGACTTTAGAATAAATATGGAGCACTCGCTCCCAAAACTCTCTTTTATTTAACACAATTAATACAGCTGATTCCTGCTGTTCTACTAACTCTCAACTACCAAAACCTAACCTCCTTGATCATCTTATCCCGCTTATAATTTAGCAACTTCAGATGATACCACTTCCACAGCTTAGTAACTCAATTCGCCATATCTCATTATTTACATCAATTCTTCATTTGTTAATCTCACGACGCCTAATTCAAGGCGATTTTCCAACAACCTAATATCGCCTAATTTTGAGGCGCTCTAACTAACATTACTCATATAAATCTCGGCAGATTCATCTGTCCGCCCTCACAACCTAGGGCTTATCATCCAGTCATTCTGGAATTGTGACACCATGGTCGTCCCACCCTCTCAGACCCTAAATATTGCTCCTCTTACAGTCTTCATTGTGGACTAAGATACTTATGTACCTTTTGTTTCCCTCTTTTTGACAGCCCAAGCACCATTTTTAGAAAGGAAGGAGGTATTTGATCTCCTGGAAACTTCAACTCACAAAAGAAACCAATATACCATGAAAAATGGGATATTTTTAAGACAAAGTTTGGGTTCATCCCCTGATTTGCAATAAATTCATTAGTGAGTTTCATAAATCCTAAGTGATGGGTCATCTGGGAATCAAAAATGGTTTAAGTCTCATGAAAAGGTCATCTAATTGTCCCAGTATTTCTAAAGTTGTGCCCACCTGGACAGCGAACTTTGTTACTTATGCCTATCAAAAATCTGACAGGTCAGGGAGGAATTGGACTATAACACCCATTGCAACAAAAGGTAAGGCTTTGGACTCAATAAATTTTGTCTTCATTATGTTGCTACCTTCAGTGGGTTTGATGCAATAATAGATGTGGTGTATTATCTGTTAAATTTAATATTCAATTGTTGCAAGTGGAACTGCAACTGGGTAAGACCAGCTCAGGTGTATTTGCACTCAAATAAGCATAACTGTATTATGACAGTATATTTTAAAACAATTGTAAGGCTCGTTTATAAATAAACTTTTTTAATTATAAAAATATAACCCACCTGGTCTTGTTAAGTACTTCCACCGCTGAAGATCCTTCAGAATATGCATTTTCACATTTATCCCTTTTATAATAACGCCTATGCAATTTATAGCATGTCCTCTAGTGGTTCAGCCTTCATTGCAGCTCCGAAATCTTTTACCATTTTCTTCTTATGGTTTGCTAATAAGCTGTGGACAATGCTTCTGAGACTTGATAGTCATATGTCCAACATTGACCACACCTTAATGGTTGTCTGTTCAACATCTGCACATCTTGGTAATTCTAAGTCCAACATTAGGCACAACCTTAGGGTATTGGTCAGCTGGGATATTTGGGACATATTTGGATAGAACATTATGTTAATCCTTAATTGATGGGAATAAAACTGGTTTGTATAACTGGAAATTCATTCAATGAGTTGATAGGATAAATAAGATGAAAGTCAGGATTGTATGGCAAATTGATAAATGCTTGAATTTCGGTCAGAAAATGCTAGAAAAATATCTGATGGCGGCCCAATTAAGAACCAATCTGATGAGGGATTTAGTTAGTGGGACAAGAGTAGCGATGAGGTCTAAATGGCATCAGGGGTATTATAAAGGGGTCAATATTTTATGATTGGTTAAACTTAAATCTTAATATTTATCCCCACTTGACCAAACATAGGGTTTGACAAATTCCCCACAGCCGACATTGGGATTATTAGTTAATGAGAGCAGGCATATCAGCACCCTGCTGGAAACACTTTAAGCATTTATTGTGTATTCTGTTGATGATATGTCCTTTGGCGGGGCCTTTAAGCTTATTTATTGTTGGGACATGGGGTATCAACTTTAACACAGCTCATATAAATCAGGGCCCCAAATCCCCAGCGAGTTAATAGGCCATTAAGGCCTTAAGTAAAGCTAAATAAGGAAAATAAATAGACGAGAAACAGTAATTTATTAAAATAATCCTCGAGAAATTTATAGGACCCCAATGAATCAGGAATGGAAGGATTCAGGATAGGGAAATTTCAGCATCAATTAGCTAATGGTGAGTTAAATACAAATTGACAATATTAATAAAGGGGACTTGGATCATCCTCAGCATAATTTGCCAGTGATCCCAAAAGGTTAACTAATTGTGTGCAAGCGTTGAGATGGGATTCTACAACAATCCAATAGTTTTGACATCCTCAGCATTAGTCTCCAGCTTTGAATATTTAACTGCAATTAATAAAAGGGAAGATCCCCAATACTTCAGATTGGCTCAACCCAAATTAATGGGGAGCCTGATCTGGCATCTGCGCATAGGTGGGTCATGACCCCTAGTTGGGGCTTCCCCCAATAAAGGGAAAATCCTGAAAGTACCCCCCAAGCCTCAGCTAGGAGTCAGAGCAAAGGTTGGTCCATTGGTGTATAGCTGGCATCAGTATTGATACCAGCATTGGTTCTGGGGCTGGCCTTGGGAGGAGGTCCCAGCATTGAGGTTGGCACCTGGTATCAGCACTAGGGCCAGCATTGGATAGAGGTCCCTTCATTGGGGTGACACCTGGCATTGGTAATAGGTCCAATCATTGGCTTAAGAGCTGGCATCAGGGATCAAACCCCGGTACCCTGGACTTGGCCTCCCAGGCTAGTTTTTAGGGGCCCTAGTCCCCCTCATCTTGGCTTGCCCTCTTGGGGCAGGGGCTAGGGTAACCTGGGCTTGTCTGCCCAGTATCAGATTAGACCAGCCGGGGGACTCCACGACTAACCCTACTACTTCCAGCATGGCTTGCCCTCTTGAGGAAGGGGCCAGGCCAGGTCATACCTCCTGGGTTGTTCAGGAACAGGGTAAGCATCAGGCCAAAGGCCCTCAGCAGCAACTTCCCCTTCTCTTCCTTGTATTTAGCTCTTATGAGTAACTCAGGAGCACCTGGCAGGGAGTACTAATTTTTCAGGATATGGGGAGCAACTCCAACTCAGCCCATACAAATCATGGCCCTGAAGCCCCCAGTAAGTTAATAAACCATTAAGGACTTAGTTAAAGCTAAATAATGGAAAAAGATAGGTGAAAACGGTATTAATTAAAATAATCAATAGATATCTATAGGACCTCAATGAATCAGGTATGTGAGGAGTCAGGATAGAAAAGCTCAGCATCAATTGATAACAGCAAGCTAAATATAAATTGATGTTATTAATACATGTGGACAGGGATCATCCATGGCATAATTCGCCGGTTACCCCAAAAGAAACTGATTGGGCGCAAGCGTTGAGATGGGATTCTGCTTCAACCCAAAAGTTTTAACATCCTTGGCATTCGTTACTGGGGGCAAATATTTAATTATAATTAACTATTGGGCTGATCCCTGATATTTAGATTGGGCTCAACTCAAGTTAATGGGGAGCTCAATCTGACATCTGTGTGTAGGCGGGTTATGACCCCTAGTCAGGGCTTTTCCCAATAAAGGGAGAATCCCAACATAAATGTCATTCAAAGTCTTCTCTATAATCTCAAACGGCCCCTTCCAGATGTGTTATAGCTTACTTTTTTGTACTAGATGGTCCATGTGTTATAGCTTACTCATCCAGCCAAACACATGATTATTGTAGTAGAGTACTCACTATCCTACTCTGAGGCAGGGTAAATAATGGTGATTCTTGTTATTACATTCTCTATATTTCTTTTTTTGGCCAGCACATTAGAGTAAGCCTTGGTTTGGAGCTGGGATAATGTTTGGGAGAAGTTATCTAAGTATTGACTGAGAGTCATTACTTCTCTGTGAACACAGTACTATAATTTAGGATAAAGCGGGTTAACGCCTTTACAAATTTTGAAACGGCGACCTTCCTATAGACATATGGAACGCGACATTATATAAAAAGATAGCATAATTCAGGAGGAGTATCAACTGGATAGTTTTCCTGATGCTAAATCTTGTAGGATGCCAACTAAGATGCCATTGAATTAGTCTATCATACCATTAATTTTGGTATAATAGGGCTTTGTTTGCCCCCACGGGCCCCATCAATAAGTTATGTTTGTCATAGACCTGGGAAGTGAAATTGTCTCATCGTCCATTAAGAAATTGGGCCATCCAAGTTTATAAAGGATGTTCTTCAAGATAAATTTGGCACTTATTGCAGCCTTCATCTTTCTGTTTTATTTGGCGGTAACCCATTTTTTAAGTTGATTGATAATCACTGCAATATATTTAAATTGGCCTTCGCTAGCAGTTATCAGCCTGATGACATCATTTGACATGAATTAAAAAGCAAGTTTACCTAACTAATTGATATGTAATGCTCTTTTTATACTGCACTTCTTCTTAGCAATTCCTGGAGCATCCAAGAATCTCGTGATATTGAATTTCATTAATTTCCAGTAGTAATGCTGAAAAGTAGTTTATACGTCTTCTTGAATCCTTTCATGTCCTGTGTCTTTGTGAGGTCCCTTGATCAAAGCGGCATGATTGGTTGGTTGTGATATCATGTATTCATGAACTTTCATTAGTCTGAAGAGTTACCTCCCTTTACTGCGGTTTCCTTAATCAGTCAGTCCAGTTCACGTTGTACTTCTTTATATCATTATCATATTGCTGTATCAGCAGCTTTTTTAAAGGCTATCCACCATATATGCGGTCAATGCAATGGTAGGAAGCCATGACAGTTACCAGCGTTCTGATGTTTCATGCCTTGATGGTGTTAGATCTCAAATTCATATGCCTGAAACTTCAGTGCTTAAAGAACTAGGCGTCCTTCTGGCTCCTTTCGGTTCTGTAACCATCTAAAGGAGGAGTAGTTGGTTACCACACTGAAGTTTACTTCTTAATATATAGACCCTAAACTGCTTTCATGCGTAAATTACCTCTAAACATTACTTCATGTTAATAGTGTTTCTGCTCATGTACATCTAACTTCCAGCCGCAGTAAGCTATAGATGTTTAGTCCTTTGTCGTTGAGCTGGGACAACTCAATCCTCTACAGCTGTGAGGGATGCGTCCATCTAAATTATGACTGATATATTAAAATTTGATAACATGAGTATTTGGGCTGAATCAAGACAGGTACAAAGATGGTCTAAAATCAGATGACAGTTCATCTTCATTCAGAAATGGTTCCATTCTGCAACAAATAAAAGCAGCTACCCTATTTTAATAAAACAAAATTATGAATCTCTGGTAATATCTGACCATACAAATAAAGACCTGGATGTTCCACTTGCTGACCAGTATTCTCATCCTCTTGATAGTCTTCAATTTGGCCATCTGGGGCCATAGGCCCTCCTTTTCAATAACAAAGCTCAAATACTTAAGTTGTTCCCAGAAGAAGTTACATTTCTTGTGCTTAGCTTTCAGGTTTGAAGCAGCAAGCCATTGGAAGACTTTTTCCAGATGCTACAAGTGCTTTTTGAACACCCTTATAAAAAGGTTGTGTTGTCCAGAAAAACCAAATTGTAAGAAATCTTCAAATCTCCCATTATGCTTTCCATGGTATTGGAACTTAATGGTGGCATTACATACCCTTGCAGAATTTGCGTGGTTTGGAAAGGCCCTTGGGTCGTTATGATAGCGCAGTTTTCTTGTTCTTACCAAGGTATCTCTATCTGCCAGTATATGAAAGCAGTTACTTGGCGAAGAAGTACTTTGCTCCACTAATTCAATCAAGCACATCATCGATTTTAGAAGGGAGTAAGGGTACTTCTTTGTTATGTTTTTGAGTCACTGGTAGTCAGTTTACTATTTAGTTAGATCCATACTTATTTTTTATCATCAGCACCGCTGTTGCCCATGAGCTCTTTGATGGTATCAGCATTCCTTCTGAACAGTTATAGGATTACCTTGTTGACAACTTCATCTGCCGCCTTGGACCAGAGGAAAGGGTTGAGGGAGATTGGTGGATAATTTACTCATTTTAATGTGATGCAACATGTCCTTGGAGCACCCCATATCAAAGGCATTTGTTGCAAAATCCTGTTTGTATATCTTGGATAAGGCCATAGCCTAATTATTTTTGTCTTCCATAAGGCCAACAGTGATTTTAGAGTATGATTTAGCGGATGGCCTCACAGATTTTTTCCTCTAACCTAAACTCTTCTTGTGATCCAAACTCATATACTACTTGCACTTATTCCATCATTAGAATGTGGAGGAAGCTGACAATTTGTTTCCAGTTCAATTGGATCAGATATGAGTCGAGGTTAGAATTTATACACTACCTCTTTACGATTAAGAAGATGAGCCCTGGCGCTAAATTAAGTTTTTAATGCAAATTTTTGAAGAGCGCAAACACTTCTCCATACAAACCTGGCAGTTTTTAGATCAATATCCATGTACACTATGACCTGGTGTCTAGGCGGAATGGTCAGTTGATAGGCAGCTCTCAGTGAAATGCCTTCCTATAAAAAACATAAAATGGTAATATTGAGCTCAAAGACGCCCTTTTTGATACCTAATGGATATAATTTTTTTAGTACTAGATGGTCCCATACCTAATGGATATAATTTTATCCTTAAAGGTCAGGTTTATGAACAACTGAACTCCTTTTACCATATGATGATCTCGACTCAAGTAGTACATTGGAATTTTTTGACTGAGTTTTGCCAAATTATTACCTCAAATTCAGCTTTAGCTCCGTATGTCCTCATGAAGGAGGTATTTATGATGATAATATAATGGTTTTTCAGTAGACAACTTTTTTGAAATTGACACAACAATAGAACCAAACGATTAATGGCAGTGCGCTTTAGACCCTTTCAAGGTAGTTGAGTTGGGCCCTGCTTTCTTTTATTCTTTGAGGTGTTCTATATGGAAATGGTCCTGGTTTCTAACTCATTTAGTATATAATATTAATAGGGGCACCGCTATCTACTATAGCCCTCACCTTGACCTTGCCTACTACTTTTATCAATGCATTTACACTTAAATAGCAAGAATCAGTGTTTGTTATTTGTATGCTGAGCTTGTTGGCTTGGCCCAGGTATACTTGTAATTCATCACAGATTATGGGGCTAAGCTTCTTTAAATTTTTGATGGGGTTAGCCGTGTTAAGCCCTTCTAATTCTGGAATGTCGCCAGAAGAAACTTATAAGTCGTAGTGTTCTAACTGTTGTGTGTAGGGCTTCAACGTTCCTTCTGCTACATTACTATATGGTCATCCTAATGTGAGCAGGTGGTAACCGCTAGTATGTTGTAAATGATGATGGTTTGAGGAGATAAGGGCTTCAGGGTGTCATGATAAAAATTAGGGATATTTTTGACTTGACAGAAGTAGAATATCCTATTTTCTACTCTGCCCACTCTTTTCCCTGTTCTTCAGTATCTGCCGCTCCCACATGATGAACCTTAGGTTGGGTCCCTTGATGTTGCACTTATTATAGTAGTTCCTCTTTACGCTTCATTGGTAAAAATGATGTGGAAATGTCAGGTCTCCCAGGTCTGGTGGTAATTGGGTGTTACTCTTTAAGAAAGTGTTGGAGGGCTTGCTTCAGGACTCTTTGTTATTATGTTACCTCTTATTTAGTTTGTTTAAGGCTGACTGCAGTGGCGGAGATAGTTCACCATCTGCAATACATTGTAAATGTAGCTTAACATGGGTAGCATAACCTAGTACAGTTTTTGTAAGGTCCTAAGTGTTTCATAAAGCAATATTTGCATTGTACCTCATTAGGACTTTTGCGCTATAAAGCACCTGAGCCCCAAGGTAGAAGCAATTGGCAAACTCTAGGATTTGCTTGTTTCTATTGAATAAAGTATTGAGGAGGTGAGTCTATTTAAATTGTAGCATCTCTGCTACATTGAATTATTTTATAATAATGTCTTTTGCATTCCAGTAGGACAGCCCAGTCTTAGTAATCTTATATATATATTTGGGGCAAGCCTACCAGGGGATGGACATTACTGAAATAGAGAAGAAAGAAAGCATCGACATGAAACTTGAACAGGGTCAACTCCATCAAAGAAAGTTTTCCACCTCCAGATTGGGACTCATAGTTTTCTGGTTATGTCATGGGTAAGCTTTCGTGTTTTTAGACCTACTAACCACTTGTAGTTTCCTTAGGCTGGCACCCCAATCAATATGAAAAGGGTGGTATTTGAACCCACAGCCTTCAGGTTATAAGCCGTACACCCTAACGACTTGCCTTCCACCCCCTAGTAATAATAATCTTAAGCACATCAGTTCTCATCTCTCCTGGGTCCAACAGTTCATTAAAGTTGCCAGCTTAGCCTTGTCACTTGCATCGTCCATACTATTATGAACAGCAACAGGAAAGTGTGTAGTTTCCTTTCTTGTCAAACTTCAGAAAGTTGATGGGGTAAACCCTATATCTGTTGATGACTTTGGATGCTTGGCTGAGAACCCATGGTGCGGGAAGAATATTGGTGCTACTGACCCTTGAACAAAAGTTTAAGCAAGTCTTGTTATATGGACTGGCGGTTGGAGTAGGGCAAGCTGGCATCTCCTAATGGATGGTCAGGACAGTAGGGGCGTCGTGAATAGGGGTTTCTAAGATAGAAGTTTGATACAATACTTTAGGTTTTGGTATCAAAGTCAAAACAGAGAATAAAAATTGCCCTGTAGTCGCCTCATTGCCTTCAAATTATAATCTGTTGGACTAGACACATGTGCGTCAATAAAGATTTCCATCAATCTTTGGGAGGGAAGGCCCAGCTGGCATCTACAGGATTTTTCCCTGGTCCTAACCTGATACTGGTTTAATTTATTAGAAAGATTACTGGTGCACAATTTTCCATGGATTGCTTGACCTCTAACTTTTTAATACAATGTTAGAGAGATGTGCTTTAAGGGCATTAACTTCTTTTAGTGAGGAGTGTTATTACCAGGCCTTGTGCTCATACTAGGTTATTCAGTGAGCTAAATTCTCCATATATGCGTTTATAAATTTGAATGACTTCTTCAGAGACTATTTGAGGCCATAGAGCATGTCCTGATCAGCCTCAGTGCTCTGCTTGAGGCCTTGATTTTGGTTTTAATGATAAAACCACGCCTGATAGTCGACTGAGGTGCTGATCCATCTCTTCTATTAATTTCTTGATGTTGTGGCCCAACTGGGAATGGTCCTCTTACTTATGACATTCATAATGGTGTGCTGCACCACCTCTGCCTACAGGTATTCCTCAACCTGGCCGCAGTGATGGGTCACGTCATTTACTTAATGGGATGACATCCCACGCTGATCCTATATCTCACCAATGATTCAAACCAAGTTTCCATTCAGTTAGTTGGCAATTTCATCTAATCGTTTATTGGCTTGACCTGCATGGCAATTATTGTGTAAAATGACCTCATGAACCTCTCTAAAGTGCAGTCTAAATTGGAATGTCAGTATCTAGTTTTCTCGGCATTGAGCCTCAATAAACTTGATAGTCCTTCGATCTCAATGTGCTTCCAGGGATAATCTGCATAGTATGCTGGATTGATGGATGTATTATAGGCGATCATATCGACAATTTACACCTGAGTAGCGATCTTTTTGATCATGGAAGACATTGTCATTTACTGAAATAAACAATATTTTGTGTATATATAGTCCTTATTCTTATAGCTTCTAAGCATACTCAAGTGGTCTTCGTTGATAGCTTCAGCGTGGAGATGGTACCCATGAAGAGCCATTCCATGACCTTCTTAACGTGTTCTAGGGACTATGTTGGCAATATGATCTAATGACTTGGAGGCTAATATCCCTATGGTATGAGCTTCATAGTGGGAGCGTCAGCCTTTTTGCTGTCCAAAATACTGAGGTAAAAGTGGTCGCAGGGGGCTCTTCTACATCCATGAGTTGAGTGGATACTTGTCCACAAAGCTAATAGCAAAGCGGTTAAGATCTTGACTCATGGCAATTAGTCCCTTGGTTTTTCATGTTGTTGTTGAAAGTTCCCCTTTAGTGAGCACCAGGATGTTACAATTGGTACTTTAACTAGGAAAGATCAGCTCAGGTATGCTTGGTCATAAATAATCATAGCTGTAGTAAGAAAGTATATCTCAATACATTTTCAGTGCTTGATAGAAAAATAGCCTTTATTATAGAAGGTCTCCATATCCGCCGCAGCCTTGTTGGGTATTTCCAGCGCTTAAAATCCTTTAAAATATGCATTGCCACGTTTGTCTGCTTAATATACAAGGCCCATTCAATTTGTACCATGTTCTCTAGTGAGTCATACTTTCCTGAAGCTCCTAAATCTTCTAACGTTTCCCATTTAAGATTTGCTTATAGGCTGTGGACACTGCTTCTGAGACTTTCCGGTTGTCTGTCCAATGCTAACACGTTTTAGTGGTTGTCTTTTCAACATTGGTCACATCTTGGTAATTGTCTGTCTAACATTAGGCATATCCTTAGGTTATTGTTCAACAGAAACATTTGGGACAGATTTGAATGAATCATTATGGTAATCCCCAATTGATGGGAATGGAATCAGTTTGAAACTTAACATCTAGTCAATGAGCGGTTAGGGATAACTCCGCTGGAAGTCAGGATTGTATGCCACTAATATATGCTTTGATTTCGTACAGAAGATTCTGCAAAATATCTTACAGCAGCTCGATGAGAACAGATCTGCCAATTGATATAGATAGTAGTTTGAAGGGAGTAATGAGGTCTACAGGGCATTAGGGGTATTTTATCTGGGGTCAAAATCCTATGGTTAACGAAACCAAATATCAACATAAATTCCCTGTAATTCAGCTTCTTCCTTAGAAGATATATTCATTCTTTTCATACCCATACACGTTTTATAACTGATTTACTGTTCAAAGTAGTTAGTAAATGGCGCCCCTTATTTATAGTACTATTCTGGATCACTATTTAACCATTATCAAGGTAAGCCCGTGTTGTTCTATCATCTATCACCTGAAGTCTGCTGTCATATAGAAATGGTCAATAATATAACGGAGAAGTATCTTCGTTGTTATTCTTCTACTATCTAAGTTTTTGGGCTGCTGATCTCCCCTTCTGCCTGTTTTCTTACAAAAATGTAACTCACTATTCCATTGGCTTCTCCTCCTATAAAAATACTTTATGTAATGGACGTTTATCTTCCACACTAGCCTAAAATTGATGGAAAATCATCCTTTACAATGACCTACACTAAAGGAGTCTTCTGTAAGCCGCCAAGGTAAAATTGCCAAAGTTTGGACCAAAAGCTTTTAGTACATCAAAAAAGCACTTTCTTGAGGTGATCTTAAAAATTTTATAATTGCAAGGTGATGTTCTCTTTAGATTATAAAATCTTATATACTGAACGACAGGGGAATCATCACAGGACAGAGGGAAGGTAACGCACTAATGATTTGGAAAAATTTCAGCTGTATCACTAAATCTAAGATTTTAAATCTTAACTTATTAATGCATTGCAGAGAGATCTGACGCCACACAATGTAGGCTTGGTTCCGTTGAACTCCAAAATGTAAGTGTTTCAAAACTAAAACAATATTAAAAATATAAATGCCTAATAAACTTGTGTTGGATTTTACACAATACTCCTTGTAGATGGAGATCTTAGCAGGCAATGGCAGAGGCAAGGGGAGAGGAAAGATGTTACGCGCTTCAGGCAAGGTGTGGTGGGCATGCAAATGTCTACATACTTGAGCATGGAAGCATGGAAAACACTGGCGCGGTCTCTGCAGAGTGGCAAGTAAGGCCACTCTCACATGAGGCATCATGGCAAGCACAACTGTGTTTTTGGGCTATATGGTGAGGGCACAGCCATGGCGGATGGAACATGATGAACATCTAGAAGTCACATGCTGTAAGGCACTGAATGGAGATGGCGTGATGTATGCATTCTCACAACTGAGATCAGTATGGCGGTGAAAGCATGGCGGACACCTTGGTAGCTGGCGGATTTAGAATGTTGGTACTTGGCAAAGAGCCAAAATTTAAATTGTAATTGAAGCGGGTTGACCTTGGTAAAAATATACCACACTGATATTTTTATATCCAGTACAGGTTTTGAACATGAGTTGAAAAAAACCTGGACTAGAGTGGAAGCAGGATTTACACTGCCAGGGTAATCACCCTATCTTTTAAAAAAGTTATTGAAACACTAAAAAATTTATCAAATAGTTTTTTATGATAATTTTTTTCTAAAATCATCCTACTTTGCCATTATTGTGATCATAAAATAAGAAATAGTTCTATATTAGAAAATATAATTCAAGTCTACATTTGAATCTCATAATAGTTTTAAACCAGTAGCCATTCCTAACCTAAATAAATTACATTAAACACATCTATGATATGCTTATTGCTTTATATGAGTCAGCGAAGTGGATAAGAAAGTCAAATTGGCTGCAAGTTTAAGTTCTTTTGTCCATGTTGTAGATGAGGTCATTAATGGTTCAGCAGATCATTCCTCAACCAATGGAATAAGTAGAAATCAGCTTTAAACTGACGGAGGTTCAGGCAACCAACCCGCTACAGATGGTGATAAATGTGACCCTTTTATATATCAGGGTGCGCAAAGGAATTTTCACAAGATCAGAATGACATCATGTGAAATAAAATTTGCCCTAATGCTTCAGAGGACTTACTTAGTGCATATGATGACGTTGCCAAAGACCCAATTTAAAAGTAAAACCTCTTCTATACCTCAGAGAGCCAAAATAAATTTTTAATCACAAATGATGCAAGGATACTTGACCAAATTACTCTCATAAAAATGAAAAAAGAGCCATAGTTAATATGTAAGTAAATCAGGAAATTAATTAATTTATGAGTCACCTGAGAACACTATGATAGAGCATTTTAGGAGCTTCATCACTCAAATCTGAAGCTGACCAGTATATCACTAGATTTGGTAATAAATCAATATTAGATGAAGATTCAACCACCCAAAACCCAGAAGTGGGGACTGATGAAGGGGTTCCTGGGCATCCAGGCTCCGGAATAACCATTGCAAGAAGAATCTCACAGATACAAGAAAAGAAAAAATGGACGAAGGCAAAAAAAGAAGCACTTAAACGCCATCTAACAAAGAGATCCTGAAAATCACACACAACGATACCCATACTACCAAAAATTTTCACAAAAATATATATTTTATATCATGGTTTTCATTTAATATATAAAGTAACTAAGTTTTAATTTATTAAAAACCCTCCACACAGAATTTCATTTTTATCCTTATATTTTCACATATAGTGGTTTAAGTGAACTAATTTTTTAGTAGCCATTCTTGGGTTAGCCATTGAGCGGATTACAGTAATCTGCTGAGATTTTCTCTGTTTGAACAGGACACTATCTATTGTGAATACCTTGGAGCTGGTCTTTCTAAGGGAGAGGTTGGATTGGCTTCCATTAAATCCTGAGGGCTAACATACTTAACATGTCTAAGAGTTTCACCAAGTGATTGGCCATGGACGCAAAAAGTTTACCAAAGAAATTGATGCTAAAAAAGGTAGCATTAGGGTTTTTTCTCTATAAGGTGATTGTGATCTAAGAAAAGGTTGTCAGGTGCCTAATCTTCGTGGAGTAGACCCCCTGAGAAGAGAGTCAGCCTCACATGTTAAGTAAGCTGAGATCAACGAGCTGACTGAGGTGCTCACTACAGGGGTGGCATCATCAGGCCCTAGTGAGAATAATGAGAGTTCTCATGAGCAGTTTGATGAGATTTGGATATGGTAGTATATCACAGATAGTATTACTCTGAGCTCCTGGTGATGGAGGAGGATACAATAGATTCAAAATTTTATAACTTTTAATTAGAAGTGCATAATTTACACAATTATCTTGAGCATGTCAAGGAGACTGACAGAAGAGCACAGATCACCTCTCTACCTATTATGAGAGGACCAGCGCCTTTTATAAAACTGGAATTTACCATTAAGAATTTAAAGAGGGAGAATCATATTCCCTAAAAAAGAGAACAGCAAAACCATCTGCACTTTAAGCGGCTATGAAGTTCACTTCAAACAGCATGACAATATGCTATTTTCTTTGGAAAAGAGTATATAAACATCTAAGTCACAAATGCATACTATACCTGACCCTACCTCTACTCAACCATTAAACCAATTGGAGGCACTTATATGGGGTTGTGCAACAGAAGGTCTTATAACCCGGTCAGAACTGCTACACAACTGAGAATGATTCCCGTTGACCCTGTTAAAGAAGATTCTAACTTTAAAAGATATTTTAAGTCCATGTACACACCTGGAAAAGGTAGTTTGCTGGTTTTCTCTAGATGTATGAAAACAGCAAGGATGGCACTAGCTATCACCAAATAGCTCACCATGTGCACGGGTGTATGAGCCACAAGGCTCAGGAGATCCTTAACGCAAGCCTATGACCTGGACTATCTTGGATTAAAGTGAAGAGTATCTTAATTTCAGAGCTTGGTATTGAACAAGACGTTCAAAATATGAAACAAGAGTTCCTCCTAATGAAAGTTGGCAAAGATGAGTCAGTTTCGAACTATGCCTTGTGTTACTATCTCAAGGCTCAACATTTGTAGACTACATGAACTGTATATTACCTAATACTAAAACCGTTATTCTGTTTTCATTGGAGATGCATCCTAACCTAAAGATGCATATAACTCTAGTTGTTAAGAGAGCGACGTCCCTCTAGGCGCTTGAAAAAGCATTACTCAATTTATAAGGATGCATAAAACTGATTACATGGCCATGAAACAAACACGACCTCAACGAGTTAGCAAGGCTATCTATGTCACTAATGATAATGGCGACTAACCACATGAGCGCTTGACTTGTCAATTTTCAACCTGCAATAAGTGTCTTCAACCTGGGAGCTTTTATCAACCTTATCCGTTACTTGCCACAGAAAATGAGGAAGAAACCTCTAAGTAGGATATTCCTGACGCTGTAAACTGGGTGAATCTTTACGCTGAGGGTGAAGACAATCAAGAAGATGAGAATTTGGCTAGTTCAAGATACCACATGTTAAGAGCACCTAGCACGGCGGCTATGCCTGCTACATTAAGAGTCTAAAGCACTGACGGATTTAAAACAAGAGTTATTTACATGGCACAAATTAATCAGCCTACCTGAGTCATCAATGCAGTTGAGGAAGGGGAGCAGTTAGTTATGGTTACCTTCGAGCATTGGCACCAGATGGCGAGGATGCTGTCAAAGCTTCATCGAGCACTGCTGATCTTAGACAGTTTGAGAAATCTGCTACTGACACATTGACTAATGTAAAACCCTTTTGGCAAGAGTATAATGAAAGTGGAAGTGATTATTCAGAAGGCGCGCGCCTTAATAGTACTGTAAACAGGAGCTCCAATCAATAATATCAAATCAAAGTCAATGAAGAAGCTGACGTTCAGGCCTAGTATCTATTATAACGTGAAGTACCATACTTCTAGAACATGATGTTACCCGCACTCTAGAAGCTTATTCAGTTTTACCCCTAAACTTTGGGCGCATGGTCCTAATGGCACCAGAGGTGGTTTTAGACAATGGCCACTATAAATTCTTGATTATAACACAGTTTCATTTTGAGTATAGAGCGAAGATTAATTTCCCATCCAGCACTGTGAGCATCTTAAGTTATCAAATTCTGATGGTATTTAAGGACATGGAAGTCAAAATGTTGAAACAACGTACATACTTGATTGAAACGGATTAATCCATCTACCCCATACAATACACCCTGACAGAAAATTTTGTGAAGCAGTAACGCTTACTGCTATCATGGAAGAAGGGTGCCAAAAATTGATATGATTAGATGATAAGTTATATGTTTTGTGGATCATATTTTAAAAAGTGTCAAAGTTGTAAGAAGAGTGTTTATAACTTTCCTGTTCCCAGCGTAGTTGTCTATTATGAACAGGGACAACGCCAGGGAACTAGTCGCTAGAATAAAAGTTATTAAAGCCCCACAGAGGGTGCCAGAGCAATAATAACTCAAGTAGAGGAGAGCGATCATTTGCATGAATAATCAACCAAAACCAACGCGGTGCACAGAGTATGAAGGTATAGTCATCCTAAGTTAAAGGGAACCCGGGCAGACCAATGGTGCATATGGGGATAATTTAATCAAATTTAAAATGGAAAGTTTAATGTAGCGTGAGAACTCCGCAAAGAGTTCCACACTCAGGATTGTCCAAGAGATCATAAATATGGAAAATGGTGTACTTAGCGAGGGATTTATTTATAGTGAGAAGTCAACCAACAAGGAAGATTGGTCTCAACATGGGAAATTTAAGGAGATTCGACAAAACAATCAATTGAGGAAAGCAGGTCTAAGAAAAGGCGCACCAATAGACACACGCTTCCATTAGCAAAATGCTATATTAAGTAATCAACTGAAATTGGGTGATTGATTGTAAAAATTGGCGGACCCAAGCTGGATAATTCAAAAACCAAACGGGTTTTGAACCTCGCTCACCCAAATCCAGAAGCAAAACATTCTTCCGTTGTAATAATGCTAGTTCGTTTTAATGCTCCCACTCTCATACAGGGCTGAACTTCGCTTGCTTCCATAGGACCAATTTGGGCATATTTAGCTTTAACCCAGTGTTAGTCTATAGTATGCTTGAGGTTAGGGGCCTGCTAACTTCACCTTTTTGGCCTCCCTGCAAGCATCTTTGTCTCTAACGTTGATCCCAAGGAAGATGTCATTTTCCAACTATGACATTACCCTCTCCTCCCGATGGGGCACAACCCCCCCTCCAGGGACTTGGCCAGAAAAAAATTCTTGTGGGCTGGGGCCAACATCATTGTGGCAACGGTTGGTTTGGGTTGAGATCTGGCAGCCTGGGGGAAACGCTTATGGAAAGCTTCAATCAGGTCTTGGCCATGCACACAGTCATGCGCTGGTACCCAACTGTTCTCTGTAGCGTCAAAACCCTTCCAAGATACCAGGTACTCAAGTCTCCTTTTAACACGGCGTGAGGCTACTATTTCATTTACTTCCCACTATGGCGCCCCATCCACAAGATAAGCCTCAGGAGTCTCTGGTGGGGGCCCTCAAACAACGTCAATTTTCTCTCATGAAAAACAGAGAAGATCCAAAACAAAGAGGGAAGATCTAACTGGTATGAGGCATGGCTCACCTTTCTAACAACGCGGTAAGGGCCAATCCTCTTTGGTCCCAGCTTTTTCATGGCTGCTTGATAGGATGTTATGAGCATCAAGCATCACGAGATCCCATTCCTTATACACTGGATCCACTCGGTGCTTACCATCAGCATTCTCCTTATAAACTTGCATTGCCGCCACCAAACTTGTGGAAACCCCCTAGTGGACCTTCTTGATAATCTTGGCAAAGTCCACCACCGCTTCAACTTTAGATCCATATCTGGGCTCCATGTTAAAGGTAGGGTTAAAACCATGGTTGGCAAAAAAGGGGGAACTACCGATCAAAGAATGCAAAGTGTTATTGTAGCTAAATTGGGCCATGGTTGGTGAGAAACCCAATCTGAATGATCCACGGCGGTGTAACACCGCAGAAACTGTTCTAAGCACTGGTTCACTCGTTTGGTCCTCTCACATCTGATTGGAGGTGATAGGCAGTTTAACAGCAGGGGGAAAATGAAGAATCTTGCACAACTTTTCCCAAAAATCTGATGTAAACTAGGGTCCCCAGTCATTAATGATTTCTTGGGGACCATGTGAAGAGAAAACACATGAATGACGAAGAGCCTGGCCATCTCAGCAGCGGATATTGTCATTCTGCAAGGAATAAAGTGGGAAAGCTTCATAAAGCGGTCCACCAGCACCATGATGGCATCATAACCATCAGAAAAAAGTGATTCACAATGGAATCCCCTGATAGGGTGTTAGGGCCCTTCCGCCTTTTGTACTGGTACCAACAAGCCCGCTAATAGTTGACAATTGGGTTTCATTTGATTGAAGATCAAGCACTCTTTACAATACCTACCCACACGAGTATGTAAGTCCTGCCAATTTCATGTGCGACGTATTAACTCCTAGGTCTTTGCTTTTCCAGGATGACAATGGTGAGTCCATCATGATGGTCCCGGATGACTTCCAGGCGCAGTGGTCCATCAGGAACCCATATGCGCCCCAGAAACCACATCATCTCATCCTTTACGTAATAATCCCTGGATAATTCCTCCTGATTCAAAGCGCTCTTAGCAAGTGCCATAATATATTTAGCTGATAGTGGCTGAGAAAAGACTACCTTGCTGAACATACTATATTCCTCCACATTTTTCAGAGGTGCAAGTGCTGACGTGTTGGCCAAGGAAGCGGGAAGTTGAGATAAAATCTTACCCGATGGAATCATCAACTGGGTGTTATGAACCTCTACCTCCTTTGGATCAGGAGCTAAAGCAGGGTTGCGGCTTAAAGCATCCGCCAAACAATTCTCCTTGCTCTTGGTGCACTAATAAGAGGATAAAATTGGGCAAGGGTCTCATGCCAATGGGTCTGACGTGGGGTTAGGACATGAGGGGCGTGGTAGTACAGCAAGGCACGGTGATCTGTATGTTCACAGAAAGGTTGGGAGGAATCATGCAAGTGGTGATGCCAACAAGTCAGCGCCTCCACCACTGCTAGTATTTCCTTGTCGTAAATGGCGTAATTCAACTCAGGCAGAGACATTTTCCTAGAAAAATATCCCACCGGATGCTCTATCCCATCTTCGCCTACTTGTAACAAGGCAGCCGCTATGGCAAAGTTGGATGCATCAGTAGACACTATGAACTCCTTTGAAGGGTCGACATGGCGAAGGACAGACGTGGACAACAGGGTGCACTTCAATGCTTGGAAAGCATCCTCCAAAACGGGGGACCACTGAAGCACCTTTGCAACGCTAACCTTAAATAAGGGTGCTGCCACCTAAGAAAGAATGGGAGTGAACCTCTTGAGGAATGTACAAGTTCCTAGAAAGCTCCTCAATTCCTTGATTGAAATGGGGGTGGGCCACTCACGAATAGCCTTCTCCTTGTCTGGAGTTATCATGTGTCCTTGGTCAAAAATGACGTTGCCCAGAAAAGTGATCTGAGACTTGAATAATTCACACTTGCTGATCTTTAGTGTAAGTCAGGCTGCCTTTAACCTCTCCGCTACTTTCTGAAGGTGTACTGTATGGGACTCATGATCAGGGGAAAACACCGGGATATTGTTCATGTAGGCAACCGCGCATACCCCTAACAAGTCCCCCAACACTGCATCAATGAGGCGCTGAAAGATAGAAGGGGCATTCTTAATCCCAAAGGCATGACCTGAAACTGGAAAATCCCTTTTCTGGTATGGAATGCGTTTAACCACTCTTTTCCCTTTTTTACCAAATCTGATTGAACGCATTGAGGCAATCCAGCCTGTAAAAGACCTTATCCTTCTCCACATTCGCGCAATCTGAGAATCCAAAGGGATGGGATGTAGATCTGGTACAGTGACGTTGTTGAGGTTTCCATAGTTTTCACATGGGCGTAGGGTACCATAAAACCTTCTCAACAAAGAGAAGTGGGGAGCATACGGGGTAGGTACACTGAAAAATCGCGCCTTTGGCTAACTGCTCCTTCACCCACACATCTAACTCCTCTTCCTCCAGGACAATCAATGGGTAAATGGGGGAAGATATATGCACCAGATCCACAGTGAGTTCGAACTCACAATCGAACTCAGAGTGATCAGGTAATGTGCTAGCTGATGCTGCAGCAAATGAAGATTCCAAAACCTCCAAAAAAGAAGGTAGAACAACCTCCTCGGTGGATTTCAGCATAGGGGCAAGGCTAAGGGTGTGAAGGTGGGGCATTGGGGCAATTCTCCCTGAAAGTTAGCTTCAGACAAAGGGACAACTAATGTGCGACCATTCTTTAATGTGAGGGATATGGTATTCTCTTTCAAGTTGGTTCTGACATCAAACTTCCGCCACCACTCCACACCCAAAATGATAGGGTACAAGAGGTTTTTGATAGCTTGGAAGTTATCGGACAAATGGTACTTGCCAACCTGATAGTCTACTGTCCAAATGACCTTCAGAGTGAGAATATCTTGGGACGCTCCTCCCCTAACCATACCACCTGGCAAGTATCTCATATCAAGGTAGTCGGCTAGGCTTTGGTCCATAAAGTTTTCAGAGGCGCCAGTATCCACCATAATAGTGGTGCTAAATTTCCCTAAAGGGGAGGAAAGGGTAGAAGTCAGTAGAAGATACCATATATGGTCTTTATTTATAGCAGACAATTCCATAACATCCTAAAACAAACTCATCATCTGACATCAACATGTCACCCTGGTATGTGTTTGGATCAAAGTATGAGGAGGGATATTTGGCCACTCTTACTTCTGAGGCCACATATCTCACCATATCTTCAGAAGGGGCATAAACATTTTTGTATTGTAAGCGCAGCTCTTTTTCAACCTCCTGAGTGGTGCGAATCATAAAAGAGGTCAAACGGGGGTTTTCAGGGGTGATTTTAAACATAGTAGTAGGTTACATCTCTGAGCCATATGATAGCAAATATGGTTCAGAGGTATATGTGGTGTTTTCGTTATAAAACGCGTTTTAAGCGCAAATGGCCCTATTCCTGTAACAGCAATGGATTGCCCGACATTATCCAAGGCCATCACCCACAGGATCAGCTTTGAAGATTCTGCCAGCATTGTCTGAACTTGCTGCCTAAGTAAAACCCGTTTGTTTAAATTGAATTTGTAAATTTCAGCGGAAAATTGGGGAATCATGACTTCTGGACCACGAAGCATCCATATCCACCAGGTACAAAAATGAAGGGTGGGTACTTTCCAGTTGGAGGCAGCCAAAATAATGCCAAGATGCTCCAAACTTTGGGTAAAAGAGGAAACAGCAGAGTGGCTGACCACAGCCAAAACCCACAGCTGGCGCACACCATTTAAGCTTTGTGAAAGTCCCACATGGAAAAGTTTTTGCGCATAAGATAAAGTGGTTGACTGATATAAGGATAGTGTCTATAACTCCCCTGTTCCCAGTGTAGTAGTGCATGGTGCACAGGGCCAACGCCAGGGAACTAGTCGCTAGAATAAAAGCTATTAGAGCCCCACAGAGGGTGCTGGAGCAATGATAACTCAAGTAGAGGAGTGCGATCTTTTTGTGATTAACCAACCAAAACCAACGCGGTGCACAGAGTATGAAGGTATAGTCATCCTAAGTTAAAGGGAACCCGGGCAGACCAATGGTGCATAAGGGGATAATTTGGTAAAATTTAAAATGGAAAGTTTAATGTAGCGTGAGACCTCCGCAAAGAGGTCCACACACAGGATTGTCCAAGAGATCATAAATATGGAAAATGGCGTACTTAGCGAGGGATTTATTTATAGGGAGAAGTCATTTAACAAGGAAGGTTGCTCTTAACATGGGAAATTTAATGAGATTTGGCAAAACAATTAATCAAGGAAAGCAGGTATAGCCAAGGCGCACCAATAGGCACATGCTTCCATGGGGAAAAATGCTATATTTAGTAATTGACCAAATTCAGGTGATTGATTGTAAAAATGGCTGACCCAAGCTGGATAATGTGAAAACAGAACGGGTTTTGAAACCCCGTTCACCCAAAATCTGAAGTGAACCATTTTCTGTTGTAATAAGCTAGTTCGTTTTAACGCCCCTACTCTCATAATGGGAGGAACTTCACTTGCTTCCATAGGACCAACTTGGGCATATTTAGCCTTAACCCAGAGTTAGTCTATGGTATGCTTGAGGTCAGGGAGTCCTTCTGACTTCACCTTCTTGGCCTACCTGCAAGCATCTTTGTCTCTAACGTTGGTCCCAAGGATGATATCATTTTCCAACCATGATAAAAGTGAGCCTCAAGATTTTGTTAGTAATTTATGTCAACTCAAAGTGAGCCAATGAAGGCGTTAATAGTTTGGTAAATAGAGGGAATTCTGAAAAGCCTCAATGATATGACAAAACCCCTAAAATTGTAGTGAATAGAGAATTACCAAACTGATGGGTTGAGATCAAATAAAAATATTGAAGATTAAGAGCTGAAAAAATGAATTGGAGAGGAGCTTTTTTGGAAGAAAAAAGGAAAGGAAAGGGGTTAGCGGAAGAATTCTGTTATATATAATACATAAATTATTATCCATCGGGGCATGAGTCCTTATTTTTTTACTTTATTGTCAATTCCTAAGGATTGGCGATCTTCATATCATCTATCTGTTGCTCAGTGGTATCAAACCTGTGCAACCAGCCTAGTAGATTTTAGTCAATACCACCAAAAGTTAATAGTGGTTCTCACTATGAGAGGTTACTGGTCAACTGTAGTATAATGGCAACTAGGGCATCATGACGATCCCCACTACTTATGTCAGAATCTAATAGGGTTCCAAGACCAATATTACAATGAGACAATGGAGACATCCAATGATAAACTGGCGTTATTTATGGTAACAGAACCAGGAGACATTAAAACAAGGGTAAACTTATAGTTAGCAGCTTGCCCCGCGTTAAAGTCAGACCAACGTGGAAGATCCACAAATGTAACCCCTCAGCAACTGTGGGGTATCATGGAATGGATCTTGTGGGGCTACCGCCTTTATGAGAAGATGTGGGTGACTATGCCATGAGCCTGTTTTATAATCAACGTGACCAAGACTCACGTTACAAAATGTATGTGTCTTACCTTGACAAAATCACTACAGGTTTGTCTCGCTGGATCAGCTCCCATGGGGTTGAGGAATACCTGGTTGCTTATGTTCAGCCTTCAATCCGCCAATTTCTACGTGTGTTGGCCAAGCATAATATTGAAACTGACAATGCCATGTGTTTTTCTCGAGAATAACAGAATGACTCTCGCCTCTTTCTCAAACGCCTTGACCACTCTTTCTTGGAAATACAGAGGGCGCTAGTGCAAGTAGACAGTAGTGTTGTGGATTTCCATAACTGTATGGACCAATTAATCCCACGCTTGAACCATAAGTTACCCTGAGTAATAGGAGAGTTATCAGAACGGTATGGTCTTTTGGGTGAATGGATACAGGATGTCATGACATTGGGTAGTAACACCAGGTATTTTATGGTGGACATGTCTGAATGGGTAGAAGGCTTTGACATGGTAGTTTCTTGGACAAGGGATAAGGTTACCCTGTTAGAGCGACAGGTGATTGATCACGCCAATGCAGTGACAATCAAATATATCCAGCTTCTAGCTGGGTGGAATAATCAGCAGGCTTCTGACCATTTGACGGCTCTTTCTTGGCAACCCAAGAATATGTACAATTGCTAGGCTGGATCAACCAGCTAGAGAATTCCAGCCAAGAGGCTCAAGGCTGAGCCATTACTCTTCCGTTTGTTGAGATGGTGGAATAAGCCAATGTGAGTGTTTTTGGAAACCCTTTGACGGCCTAATGAGGAGCTGGTGTGGGAGCAAGCTGCTTCAATTAATCAAGTGGATGAAGCGAACTGTCAAGCTTGTGACACTGGATGGCAGAGTACAAGAATGCAGGGAATTTTGGAAGATGTCCTCATAGGGATTCAGGAAATGGAGCTAAAAGATAGATATAGAGTGAAAATTTCACCACGAATTAAAAAAAGAAATTGAGGAGCTTTGGCATGGGGTGAGATATAGGCGGGTCACTGCAATTTTTTAAAGCGGGGAAGATTGTAGATGAACTTTTTGCTGAACTGACATGCGAAATAATTAGGGGCATCCAGCAGTGACTCTAGCAATAATACTATGGTTTGGCCAGCAAGTATCCCCCAATTGTCAGCACAGCCCCTTCCAGCAATCCAAACTCTTCCTGATCAACTATGTCAGATTTGCAACTGGCCTTGCGACCCTATTATAGCCCATAAGGGGATGTTCCCCTTGGCAGACCTGAACCTAAATTTTTGCTCCCCAAACCAGAAGAATGGTGCTGGGTGAGCTTGTATAGATTATTAAGTTACCACCTTTCAGTTGAGATGGGAATAAGCACATAGACTTTAAATGGTTTGAAGTTGCTGTGGAAGAGGCATCAGACCATTGCAAGACTTAACTGTTATTATCCACTTTGGATGTCAAGTGCGTCAACCAGGTCACATGTTACCTTAATAGTAGTACTGTAACATATCAAGAGGTGAAGGAGACCACGCTCCATTTGTTTAGGGTACGGCTAAGATGGTTCAGTGCAAGGCAGATTCTCCTTTATAAATTTTCAAAAAAATGGTCCTTGGTGGAGTTTGCAGAGCAGTCCATAGCTGAGGCTCATGTGATAGTGGGAAAATATATCCTGATTAACAAGTGTGAGGGCATAGCAATGATGGCAGCTGCTAAGCCATACTTAAGAGCTTTATAATGTTATGGCCCACATTCTACAAGAAGACGAAGAGCTATTTCAAATCATCAATTACGCCATATATCTGTCACTTTTAGTGCTCCTAACGTGGAATGGAAAGCCCCTATGACCACTATCAAATCCCCATTGGGAAATGGACAACAACGATTCAGTTTAAAATTCTTTTGGCAATACTCATCCACTTAATAATTTGGTAGGTCCTTTCCATCCTCCTTATAATAACCGGCTCATCCTAAGCCAAATTAAAATCCATCAGTTAATTTCTCACCTGAACCTTTAAGTGTGGTACAGAGATAAAAGCCATTTACAAATGCTTGTTTCTCATGTGGCTAAAGAGGCCATTATGTGGCTAGCTGCTTTGGAAAGCTGAATGTTCATGCAGTACTGCCCACCCTGATCAAACAGGGAAAAATTTAAGTGGAGTAGAGATGGGAAGCTTTTTTTCCACTAATCCAAATTTATATTTTACTGATGATTCCCACAAATCGCTTTGCTTTGGTCTTTTTACCCACCCCAATGATTTATTATATCAACAAACTCCCCACAATATCTTGGCCTCAACCTGAGGTAGAGACCAGAATAATATAGACCCATAGTTCTGCTGAGATGTAAAAAAGCCGTACGCCTAGAAAATCCTTGAGTGAAACTGCAAGGCAAAGTCAGTCCCTCAATGGATGTCACCGCGCTAGTGGGGGTGAACATTGCAATTTTAATAGAGAAGATTGTCCAGGATTATCCAGATGTTGGCGCCAGTATTATCACTTTTTTAATAACAAAAAGCCCTTAGACGTTCATATAATAAACACCAATGGTTCTTATTATTTGGAGTTTACATACTGTGAAAATTTTGTAGGAAATACAAAAACCCAAGAAATTATAGATACTGTCGCTCCAGTCAATATAATATCCACCAAGCTTGTGGCTAAGCTTCTGATTAATCCTGATGTGAAAATTGAGTAGTGTATGAGACCACGGGATCTCAGAGCACTGTGTTGGAGGGCACTTACAGCGCGTTGCCTTAGAGGGTTGGTTTGGTCATTGCATCCACCCCAACGTTAGTTCTGCCTAATAATTTTACAATTTGTTGATCAGGGCCAAGTTCATGCAGCGATTTGGGGCAGCGGTTGATATGGCGGAAGAAATGTGTAATATTCTGGAAAAATGGACCCCATTTATTTTACTTCCACCGGAGTTCCAAAGGGTCCCATCCGCTCCAGTCAAATTAATCTTATGTATAGCTATGATTTTATTCCTGTTCAATATCAGCGGATGAAGTAAAGGACCTGAGCTCTGCCTAACCATATTTACAAGTACAAGTTTTTTTCACTATGGACTGCAAACGCCTTAAGTATACCTTTGGGGTATCAGTTCATAAGAGGGACAGAGCTCAAAATAGACATCCTGGAAGGGTTATACAGAGAAATTATAGGTTCCTACCAGAAATTACGGCTCTAACCCCATGTGGCTTTTGGATTACTGTTACCAGGGCATGGGGAAGTGAAAGTATTGATAGTGAGCCTACAGAAGGAGTCTATAAAGGTCCAAAAGTACAAGTGTGGCTTATTTACACTTGACCCCTATTGATGAGGCTCACTGTATTCGCAACTTTGGGTCTTAGGAGAACCTCAGCCTATCTGTAAAAACTACATTTGGCGTAATGAAAGTGGTTCTCCGTGAGTCTCTGACTGCTGTTAGAGAAACAGAAGGATTGGGTGATGGCCCTGTTTGAAAAATACTGATAATTTTCACATCCAATGACCACAATTTAGGATGTGCTCATGGAGTTGTGCATTGGGTAGATATGGGCGATCACCCTCCCATTCAGTCACAGCCTATTTGGCGCTCAAAAGCTGCGGAGGAAGCTGTCTCTGATGAGGTAGATAAATTAACTGAACAGGGGGTGTTAGAGCCATCCAAGGGTCCCTGAGCATTGCCAGTGCTAATTGTGAAGAAGAAAGATGGCATTAATCGGGTGGTCATTATCTACTGGAAGCTTAATAGTGCACAATGAAAATTTTATATCCTTTTCCACGGATTGATGACGCTTTGATATCAGCTGTGAGATACTAACTACTTTTATGCCATGGACTTGATATCGAGGTAGTGGTAGATTGAGTTGACAGTGGCGTAATGAGATAGATGCGCAAAATTTAACATCAAAGGGGTTGTTCCAGCCCATGTGTATGGCTCAACGGTTGTGCAGTGCCCCAGCTACATTCTAGAGTGAGATGGACACCATCTTGGGTGACCTGAAGCTGTCCTGCATTTTTAAAGTATCTCAACAATATCAATGTGTTCTTGTGGATGTTCATGGATCATCTCAACCACCTAGAACAAATGTTCCGTCGACTTGATGACGCTAACATAAAAATCAAGCCTCAAAAATGTCGCTTTAAGGAACTACTGAAATACCTTGGGTTTGTGGTAAACTCCAAAGATCTTAAGCCTCATCTGGTGAAAGTGGAAGCTATACATAAGATGACTCAGCCAGGTAATAAGCGGGATATACAGGTGTTTTTTAGGGGATGGTCATTTTATACCAGCGGTTCATTACTAACCTCAGTTGTATTGAGGAACCGCTCTTTGAGACATTGAAGAAAAACGCCACCTTTGACTGGACTGAACGTTGTCAAAACGCTTTTGATGTCTTTCAGAACGCGTTTGCTAGCGCTCTAGTTTTGAAGTACTCTAATTTTAAAAAGGGCTTTATGTTCAAACGGACGCTTTAATTTCACCATAAGGGCAGTATTATCTCAGAAGGATGATGACAGTGTGGAGCACCCCATCGCGTTTGGAAGCCAAAGCTTAATTTTCATGAACATAACTACATCATGACTAAGCGTGAGTGATTAGCGGTATTATGCATATAAACAATTCTGGGTATACCTCCGCGGGGTAAAATCCTAGGTGGTAACAGATCATGCATCCTTGAATTTATTGCAGAATCTTTGGAAACTGAGAGTCTGCTCGCGCAATGGGCCTTGAAGCTCCGAGTTTATGGCTTTGATTTAGTACACCGGCCAGGGGCAAAACATCAGAATATGTACTGTCTCTCACAATTACCAACAGTTACAATTACGATGGAATTGAAGACAAGATGTATGAGAAAATGTTTATGGACAAATATCACAATGAGCCACCACATGTGATCAAGGCGCTATATGGGCTTAGATGGGATATCTTCTTTCATAATGGTGAACTATACAAGAAAATTGGAGAGTTTATGCTGAGTTTCCTGAAATTTTCCGCTAGGTCAGCTATTATTGTGGATGCCCATAAGGTGGTCTGTCATGAAGGTTGCAGAAAATGTTGGAGTTTTTATGACCATGCTACTATTGGGAGAGCGTGCATTATGACATGCTTGAGATGGTTGCTTGTTGTCACCAGTATCAAGTGGAGAAACCTTTTCACAAGAAATCTACCTACCAGCTGGTTAAGCCCCGTTTTGCATGGCAGACTGTTTCCCTTGACGTGGTGGGGCCTCTGCCAACTGGTTCAAATTTCTCTAAGTATATACTAATAGCGATAGATCATGTGACAATGTGGCTGGAATAAAGAGTGATCAGCGATTTAGAGCTGTTACCGCTGCTAAGTTCATTATGGATTTTTTCATACAGCAATATGGTTGTCCGCATTTATTCTCTAATACAATGGAACAAATTTCACGTCACATGTCCTTCCCAAGTTGAACAAACTGATAGCAATCCGCGGGTTCTTAACTACATCATACCATCCTGAATCTAATGGGATGGTTGAACGGGTTAAAGGAACATTGGTGAACATTCTCTGCAAGTAGTAAAGGATCTCCCTCTGAGTAAGTATCCTCCTATCCACCGTCATCTTTGCTTATAATATTAGTTACCACTAGTTAATGGGGAAGAGTCCTTTTCAATTACTTTATGGTGGACATCTGGCTTTGGCAGTATTGATTTACTCCTGTGTGGAGGACACTGGTGGAGTAGAACCACAGCGTTATCTAACCAACTTAACAGGAATGCTGATAAAACTTCAAACTGAAGCTCATTCCACAAGTCTAACTAAGATTTGCAATCAGGCAGCTGACCAAAGTAGATGTAACGGATTCTCACAATTCATTATATGAGATAATGACTAGTTACATGACCAATATGGCTTTGAAAGGAAGAACAAGCTTGCTAACGTATGGACCAGACCATTTGAGATAAATGGGAAGACTGGGATTGATGCTTACACCATGAAGTAACCTATGGGTGGTCAAATTATCAACTAAGTATATGCTAAGTTCCTGTGGTCTCTTAAAAGATAAGGGACTTATTGTCCAGTCAAGGGGGTTTGATGTCAAGAAATTGGTATGACTAGTCAATAAGACATATGTTTGGCGGATCATATTTAAAGTGTCAAAGTGACCCTCATGATTTGGGTAGTAATTATATTAACCTGGAGCAATCAATGGAGATGGTAATAGTTTGGCGAATAGAGGGAATTCCGCTGAAGCCTCAATGATAAGACAAATCCCTAAAATTGTAGTGAATAGAGAGTCATTAAGCTGAAGGGTTGAGATCAACCAAGAATATTAAAGATTAAGAGCTGAAAGAGGGAATGGGTGGAAGTTTTATGGAAGAAAAGAGGAAGGGAAAGGGGCTAGAGGAGATAATCTGTTATTTTTATATACATTAAATAAATTTGTTGTCCATTGGGGCGATAGCTCCTTATAATAACTTTTTTTTCAATTACCAAGGATCAGCGATCTTCACATCATCCTTTTGTCGCTCAGTGGTGTCAAATCTGTGCAACCAGACTAGCGGATTTTTAGTCAATAATGCCAAAAGTGAACAAAGGGCTTTATCTGAGCACTAGCAAAACTATAGAGATTTGATTAGGGGAATAATGTAGGATGACCCTGTCAATTAATGTGATGATTATGCCTGATACTATATTAGAAGTATTCATCTGTAACAGAATCCTCAAGCAGAAACCCAGAGTATTAGGGTTCTATGACACAAACTACTCTGGAGAGTTGAACATCATATTTGGGAAACATCACTACTTAATTTATAAGAGTCAAAAAAGGACAAGTTGTTTCTCTGGACCTATTGGCCAGTTGACAGGACATTGATATGTACATGCAGTAGAGGATTTTGATGAGCTCATGTTTGAGTATGTGAATCCTAAACCGCAGAAGGTTCTTAAAAAGCTGTTGGACAAGTTCAGCGACATCTTCAGTATTGTATCCAACGATTATTGCCTATTCAAGGATTGCCTATTCAAGGGTGATGTTCACAAAATAGTACTGGTTCTTCTATAAACATTTAAATCTAAACCATATCGCCGCTTGAAAGCATAGGATGCAGTTATTTTGCAAGAGCTGAACTGAATAGCTAAAGCAGAGCTAAATAAACTGACAAAGGATCCCTGGGAATATCCTTTGTTGCTTGTATTAAAGTAAAATGGAACCCATAGTGTAGTCATGGACTACCACCATTTGAATGAAATAAAATAAGAAGGACATATACCTGCTCCCATGCATCAATGATGCTCTGAAACGCCTGTGTGGTCAAAAGTACTTTTTGGCAATGTATCTGGCCAACGGCTACTGGCTGATGGAGCTCTCACTAGAAGATTGGGAGAAATGCGCCATGACCAGTAGCCAGGGGTTGTTTGAGCTCATGTGTATACCGCGGGGCTCTGCAACGTCCCTGCTACCTTCCATTGTGTGATGATCACATCTTTGGTGATCGCAAGTTTTCAAGTGTGCTGATACATCTTTATGAAACAACAGTACTCAGACAAACTTTCCAAGAGCAACTTCAGCACCTATGAGATGTCTTTTCACAGCTTCGCATATCTAATCTGAAGTTGAAATAAAGCAAGTGCACCTATCTCAAGAGACAGATAGAATTCCTTGAGCACGAGATGAGACCTAGCGGAATCAAGCCTCAAGACGGTAAGGTAAAAGCCATTGTGTCTATGGAGCCATCAGGGAGCATGAGGGATATACAAGTGTACCTCAGAATGGTTGGATACTAATGGTAGTTCATACCCATTTTGCAGACTTGGCGGAACCCCTCACATACCTTCTCACAAAAAACAAAGGTTGGGTGGTTTCTGGAATAGGAGCAGGCCTTTGCAAAGTTAAAGGTAAGATTGGTAGAGGCGCTGATCTTGCCCACCCTGGATTTAACAAAAAAATTCTACTTTTTACTGATGCCAGTGATGTAGGACTAAGTGCGATCCTAACACAATTAGATGCTTGTGGGTGGATCACCCAATTAAATACTATTCTAAGGGGTTCATCTATGCCAAGAAGAACCACATGGTCACTGAGCCTGAGTGATTATCATTGATCTGAGCATTTTTCACAGTTCAGATTTTATTTATATGGGCTAAATTTAAGGTAGTAATAGATCGTGCGTTGCTCTTTTGGTTGTGAAACATTAAGGATCCCAATAGACGCCTTGCCCGCTGGTCTGAAATACTTTAAAGCTATGATTTTGAAAATTTACATCGAGCAGGAGATAAGCACCTAAATGCTGATGAGCTATTGCAGTTACCAGTGTTCCACTTGTAAGCAGCAGACAGTGATCAACTTTATGACTTAATTGGTCTACCAGAAGAGGCTTTGCAGGACAAAACAGAGGAAGTTAAGGGCTTCCTGAGGAGATGTTACAAAGACACCTGGCTTGTCAATGGAAATCTACAAAAGAAGATTCAAAACAAGTGGTAACCCTATATTCAGTCTAGTGACCGCTTGGAGTTAGTGATGGAGGCCCATAATCACGTGGGCAATGGTAGATCTCAGAAAACGCTGGAATGAATGAAAAAAGAGATTCTACAGGGAGTGTATTTCATATAAAGTGCACCAAGCTTTGAAGTTGTTTATATTGTGTGACTTTCCACCTGGTGGAGAAGAAATTTAAGTTTATCCTACTCCCTTCTACAGCGCCCTTCAGCAATGTCTAAATTGACGTGGTGGGACCTTCACCAACCGCCTCCAGTAGATCAAAGCTTATCTTAGTAGTGATCAATCACTCCACCAAGTGGGTCAAGGCCTCTATGATCAAAATGTATACCTTGAACATCACCATCTGCTTCCTTTACAACCAAGTGATCACAAGGCATGGTTGCCCTCAATTTTTACTTTCAGACAACTGGAAGAACTTTAACTTAGACGTAGTGAGAAATTTGATGGACCTAATAGGAGTGAAGCAGCAGTTCACTACTTCTACACTCCATTCTCAAATGAAAGTGTAGAGTGAGTTGAAGGAACTTTGGGAGAGATTTTGAAGAAAACGGCTTCAATTACAAGTCAAAAAGGGATCAGTTGCTGCCCTCAGCATAATTGTCTTAGTAGTTGAGTCACCACTGAGTGATTGGTAATCTTTCAAAGCCCTGTATGGGCGAGAGGAAACTCTATTACCCCTCCTTTCATTAATCATCACAGAGGACTGGAAAAACCTTCCGCCTGGAAGCTATCAGCAAGAGTTAGTTGATATCTTAATAAAATATAGTTAGAAGCATCAAACGATTTTGAGGTGACTATCTCTCAAAGTCACCGGTAGAGTCAGAGATTAACTTGGCTACCATAGTTCAGCTTAAAAAAACAAAAATTTGCTTAATTAAGTATAAAGAACACAGGCAGAGAAAATAAAATACAGGTATACTGGGCCTGCTACTGTTTAATAAGGAGAGGAGATAAATAAACTATCTGGTATGATGATACTACAATTGTGTTTATCAGAATACACACCCAACATTTGAGTTATTCCCCCCAGTCTCATTTTGATATGGGAATTTTTGCAGATGAAGCCGAGAATGATTCAACAGATCATTCCTCTACCAGGTATATGAGTAAGAGTCACCCCCAAACAGGCGGAGGTTTAGTTAACAAAATTGCTGCAGAGGGGACAAATGAACCCCTTTTATAAAATTAGGGGAGCAAAGGAATTTCACCAAGATTATATTGACGTCATGCAAAAATAATTTTCGTTTTAACATCTCAAAAGGATTTACTTAGTGCAGATGACGACGTCACTCAAAAACAAATGAAAATTGACCCCCTTTTATACCTTTGCGGGCCAAATATTTTTTATCCTCCAATGATGCATGATGACTTGGTAAATTACCCTGATGAAATTAATTGAAGGGCCAGAGTTATTATGTAACTAAATCAGGAAACCAACCAATCTAAAGAGTTACTTAAAACCAAGATTTGAAGACATTGTAGGAGTTCCATCACTCAAACCTGAAGTTGACTAGTATATTACTTATACTTGTAATAAATCAATATTGGAGGAAGATACAACCACCCAAAACCCAGAAGTGGGGACTAATAAAAGGGCTCCTAGGCATCCAGGCTCAGGGATAACTGCTTCAAGAAGGAGCTCACAGATACAAGAAATGGCTCAAATAGACAAAGCCATAAAAGCAGCAGTTAGACGCCGTCTAACTAGGAGATCCTGAAAATCCCCACAAAGATACCCATATTATCAAACTTATTTCACAAAATATTCAATTAAAAACTTAAAATTCACTTAATTATAAAATACTTCAATTTTTACACTTTTAAAAAAACCTCCTCACAAATTTAATTTTATCCTTTTATTTTACTTATACTGGTGTAAGTGACCTAATTGCCAGGAACCAGTCTGGGGTTAAAATTGAGCAGAATGCAGTAACTAGTCTAAGATCTACTCTTTTTTAACAAAAACTCCTTAATACGGATATGGTAGATCTGATCTGCCAAGGGAGAGGTAGGATTGGCTCTCATTGAGTCCCAAGGGCAACATATATTGAACATGTCTAAGAGTGTCAACAAGATACTTTCCATGGGCATGAACATATTACCAAAGTTATTGATGCTACAAAAAGTAGCATCAGAGGAGAATTTGCTCTTTGAGTGCAATTGTGACATAAGAAAAGGTTGTCTGGTGCCTAATATGCATGAAGTAGACCTCCTGAGCAGCGAGTCAGCCTCACATATATAGCAAGTCAGCCTCACATGCTTACCAAGTCAAGGTCAGTGAGCTGAATAACCATGAGATCACCCAGAATGCCAGGGGAACAGCTATTTGAATAAACCGATTCCGCAAAGACCTAGAGAAAAGGTAAGAGAAATGAATTCTTTAAGCATACTATAAGCCCCCATAAATATAATGAAAGGAGTTTCAAGGGCAACCGCTGGTCTAGCTTGGGATGCACCAGGTGGAGGGAGGGGCTGGGAGGTTGAAAACGTCTCAGATATTAGAATTTGCATTCATTCATCAGTATTGACAAAGGGGAAAGGTCCTTTAGGCAGGAGGGTGATATGAATTTCACAGACGACTTAGCTTTCCCAATTATTGATGGCTATCATGTTCGCAGACAAGGGAAGTTCTTGAGCTCATGAGGAAACTTATAGGGTGCCAAAAAAGGGAGGCCAGGTCAGGGAGCCCGCTGTAGAAGGTATTTTCAGCTCTGGATGTTGATCCTCCAACCCCCTTCCCCATCTTATATGGCGTCTTAAGCTATTAGCCTAAGTGCCATGTTGAAAATTTTATTTAATAAAGGATAATCCCTTTGTTTGGCTTATCACAAATAAAGAACCGTAAATGCCCCCTTTTCTGGGTTGGCCCTATTAGAGCAAAAAAATTAGATAGGTGCTCATTCAGGTTGCAATGTGACTTGTCAGATTGGTTATAGTGAAAAAAGTCAAAAACTAAGATTTTTAGATAATAAATTTTGGTTTATTCTTAAAAAAGAAAATCAACCAGCACTAGTCTCAACAGTTAATAACCCCTTTTTTATTTTTAGCTGGCAAAATTAAATTATCCTGTTCCCATTATTGGGTAAAATGCCTTCCAATGAGGCCGCAATAATTTGTTTTAACACAGATAAGAATTAGATTTTTTTTGCTTGAAAATTAAGGATGGACAATTTGGGATTTTATTTCTTAGTCAAAAGGCTGAAATAGAAGTGGGTTGGTACAGAGAACAGTATTTTTATAGCAGTGATTTGATTAAGTGATAAAATGAAACTGAGGCTAAAATGGGATTAAGGCTAAGAACATACTTGAATGTGGAACTAAACTTAAGCTAACCAATTTGACTAGCTGGAGCTTGAGTTTAAGGCAGTTGTAATTGAGGATGAGGCTGTTAATGGCTGCTAAAAAAATATATTCCTTCATTTTCATTTCAGCAAGAAAAATACCTTGGAACTGCTCTGGGGGTGTGGGTGCTCTTGGGGGAAGATTAGGATTATTAGTGTGGAATTCTCCTGTTGGTAGTGTTTTGGATGAGTAGGCGTGAGAGTTTAGTACCATGGACTTAGCTCCTGTCCCAAAGATGAGAGATCTTTTTAACGCACAAGAGAGGTCGTCTTGAGGTGAATTAAACTCAAGAGCAGGGCTGGCACAGGGCATGGCAACCTTGGCCCTTTTGCTGAGAGTTTAGACCCAGTGTTCATTAACTGTTTGGTTGAGGTCACCTTCAATATAGATCAGGAGAGCTAGGGGTTGTTTACTTATTCTTATAAAAAGGGAAAACTTCTTGATATATCTTTAGGGGTGCTGCCTTAAGACTTAAATTATATGTTATATTATGCTTGTGATGGCACATATTGTAAGCCCCATGGAGCACCCCCTGCACCTCAATAGTGAGGAGTTCTTGTTCCATATAAAAAAGAGGGCTAAGAAGGCAGCCATCCTTCTTGTTTCACAGGGTGACTTAGCTCATTGGCGGATAAGAGGTGGGTGACAGCCTACCCGCTGAGGTTGCTCCATTGCCTCTCATTCTCGCCACCCAGTATTTGGTGCAGAAAATTGGGTAGTCTAAAAGTGGCAGCAGCAAGAAGCCTTTATCAGTAGAAAGGTTGTGGCCGCTTCTCTCCATTGGTAGTATCAGTTCCTAATGCTGTTTCATTAAAATTAATAAATTGATGCCCCGCATAATGGAATTGCCCATTGTGAGCTTGAGTTTGGAACACTTTCAATTCATTTCTCTCCGCTGGAAAAAATGAGCTCATCCTGATAGGTTCAGTATTGCTAAAACCTTCAATACGTGATGGGACTTCCCCTACCTACCCTGACCATGGGCGCATCCAATTGTCTGATGTGAAAAACGCCACTGATCTGCCAATCGAGATTGCTCCAGGAGGAAATATTTAGAGCAAAATGGATTCTAAATCAGCTGGCCAGGTTAAGATTAAACTAGCATAATGAAGATTTTGTAAATGCTGCTCCTCTGGATTAAAATGTGATTGTGTTACCCTTGGCTAATGCAACTATTATACCCCAACCCTAGCAAGTAAGATAACAGCCCCTAAAAGGTAATTTTCCAGTCACTTTTTATCATTTGTTTCAAATAAACAAAATCTGCATAAAATTTAAAATTTGTTGTTTGATCTATCCTAAGCCACGCTCTTGTTTGGTGCCATGTTTCCTAGTCTACGTAATGACTGGTCCATAGTTCCCATAATCACTACCCTTTTGCCACCTTAATTGGATGGAAATAAAGCATGGTGGTCACCTGAGGCTGATCCCATCCTGGATGCCTTATGGCGCCATGGTGTTCCCTTGCTCCTTGGAGTGATTCACACTCAGTGGATCACGCTTTGCTATCCTTCCTCACATTTGATTCCTCAAATTATTGAAATATATTCTAGTCCCCTGAGGCCCAAGGAAACAACCGTTGCATAATACAGCTGCCTCTTTTGCAACTATGTGGTTGCTGGAGGGTATGTTGGTAATAATTAATCGTCAATCATCATCCCACAGTTGTTCCTTTTCTAATGAGATGCTGAGTCATTTAGATGGCTATACATTTGGTATTCTGATTTTTGAATCTTGGTGGCCACTCGCCCAGGTTGGAAGGCTAGTCTTAAATTCATTATCTGTTATCATGAAATATCTGCTTGACCTCTGGTTTCTCGCCACTTTCACTTTTTTAGATGTGGGTGATATGATGGTCTCTTTATACTAGATAGACTTACAATTGGTGCTTAATATAGTCTTTTTTATACGGTCAGCTTGTAGATCTGTCAGATATACATGAGATGGTGGTAGATTTCTTTCTGAACCAAACCCCTTTTCCCATGATTTAACCCCAGTCTTATCCCTATACATTTGGGGTGGGTTCATCCTTACCATCCTGAGAAGTGGAAAACTAGGTTTTCGACGCTCTGGTGGGGTTTCAGGTTTGGTTATCATCCAAAATGACGATTTTCCCCTCCCTTAAAGATTCCCAGTGGAGTGTAGCTCTCTTGAACGCTAATGAAGTGGATGTTCACCAATGGGGTGCATGGGATTCTGCACTTGGACAACCAAGTTAGATTTTTTTACTCCCTTGATTAAAATGATGTCATTGGTGGTTCAGGCGCTGGTTTTATGACAATTTCACCTCCTAAAAAATTTCACCTCGAGCGTATAGCCTCTGATCTGCCCTCACTCATCAAAGCTTTCCATGGTCAGTGTCAGATTCTGGTGGTTGACTTGAAATAAACCCTCTGACAACCATCAGATCTGAGCAATTATCTTCCCAATGCTTGAGCTAATACCCTAATTATCACCTTAAAGTCTGTTGCTACTATATGGCTCAGGCTGAATGACTCAACTTCAATTCAATCAAGTACTTTATCTAAAAGCTCATGCCAAATATGCTCGCATATTATGGCCAATTATCTCTGCATCAAATATCAGCAATTGGTCCCAATTATTGGGAACAATATCAAACAACTAGTATACAAAATTGTTTGAGACCAACCTGAAGTTAACGTTTAAAAGTCCATGGAAAATCAGACAAACAATAACGTAATCAATTTCCTGCCCTAAGGCGAAATCTGTATGTTGATCCACATAATCTGCATGATAGCACTTGCAAATGGACTGCCCAAAAGGAATTACCTAGTGCTATCAAGAGAGAGGCCCGCTGATGTCCTGATTAGGGGTACGTCATCTACTTTAATCGATGCAAGAATTTCATAGAAGGTATATTTTGTCAGCAGTATGACAAAACTCAAATCCAGAAGATCCTAGGATAATTTTGCATGTTTTTATCGCAATTTTTGTCCATAAAATCCTCCCAATTTTGAGATTATTTTGCCACCAATAAATTTAAGAATAGGTCTCAGTCATATCAGTTCAAAGGCCAAACTGAGGTGGTAAAATCTCTGTTGAAATTTTATGCTCAAATGTGGCCAGAAAATGCCCTAGAGGTATACATACTGGTACCTATCCTAATGACTGATTATCAAATAAATACCTTCTAATAAAAGATATTTTATTTCATCTCTTTCCCGGTTTTCTCATCAGAATCTTTTCCTTGAAGAAGTGTCAACAAGCTGGAAGTACCAAATCCCTAGCTTGTATCTATCCCTGCCTCAGAAGTTGTTCCCACTTATGAAGGAAACCTTGAGTCCAAAATTGACCAGAAGAGTCAGGGCTATTTTAATAAGCCTAGTGAGTTTTCAAACATTCAGAGTACCGTAAGCCACTGGCAAAATCGAGGCTTTATTGGCCAAACATCTTCCCAATTTAGCATGCAGGATTTTAATTATCAAGCGAGCTATCCTCAGAACATCACAGTCAGGCTCCCATGTTAGAAATTCTGTTAGAAGTTTTAAATGTAATATTCCATGCTGCTTTGGATCCTTTTTCTGCCAACTATTCCTCCTGGTAATCTTAGTTGATTTTTTTGGAGCAGGTAATTGCGGTGCCCACCTTTATCAGCGCCATGCTTCAAAATGTGCTAGGTGAGGTAAGAGGTGTACCAAAAATGTTCCCTACCAAAGCAGCTTTGAGTGGAACCCTAATTAACAAGGCAGCATAAACCTTATATAAATGCTCAGCTGGCTGTTCTGAACAGGTGCTAAGGTGTGTGTCTTGGTTCCTGAGGATGCTCCTTTCTCTCCCTTTCCAGTTTCTTCCCCTTCTCCTCCACAGGCGCCAGTTGAGGAGACTGTTCCCACAAAGGACCTAGTACATGACTATTCCCTGGTGCCCATGTTTTTTGCATCCTAGCAAAAAGGTTTTGTGAAGACTCTTCTTGTGGAAACTTACATGTTACTTCTGATTCTGGTTCTCAAATGAGTCAGCAATCATTACTTCTCAGACATTGGTATCCCATGCTGTTGCCAATAAACAGGTTCTGCCTATTTTTGTTGCCCCTTGTAATTTCAGCTGGGTGCACACAAGGAGTCAATTGAGGCTCTCATAGTATAAAGCGGTGAGGAACTTGATGAGTATAGAACTCGTGCAGGATCTAGATTTGGAACTTGGAAGTAGGTGCGTCAGTGTTGGGTGCATCCTCCGCACCAAAGGTTTTATATAATATATGGCGTCTGGTACCTTTTTTGGTACACCAGTTTTGTTTTTGTGATCAGTTTGCCACAATGCCAGATCTGTTATTCCCAGTTATCCTTGGTATGGTTTGGTAGCGTCAGCACCAGGTTAACATCAACCTGTATTTGAATGTATTATCCTTTGCAAATACCTAGTTGTGGGGGAGTTTCTCCTCATTGATAAGTTTATATCAGAATGGGGTGGGATCACTTATGTCATTACTTCTCTCATGGACCTTCCGCCAGATTTATCAATAAATGATGGTATATCAGTGTATTTTTGGTCCAGAAAAAGCTAACCAACTTCTGCCCCATTCTGAGTATATCCTGTCATTCTCTTGATGGTAGATTTGTTTAACATCAACTGTTATTGTATCCCTACGTGGAGCAGAAGGACAAGGCGCTGGAAATATGGTTAGAGATTATGTTTAAGAAAGGGTAGGTGTTTTTAAGATCTTATCCCATCGCTTCCTCATAGTTTTTTCTCAGAAAGGTGATGAAACATTGCATCCCTTGCTTGGACTATGGACATCTTAATAATATTTCTTTTCATGATCCCTAACCCTCCCCCTCAAGAAGACAATTATCCAGGGGATTTTTAAAATGCTGAATGTTTTTGAAGCTCAATCTCATGAACATGTTTAATAAAATTCATGTGGTTGAAGGTCAGAAGTGGCTTATGGAAATTTTTACCAGAAGGGGATCTTACTGTTCTGTATAAAGCTTTTTTGGTTTAAAGAATGCCTCAGCCATGTTCCAGCATATGATCAATTGGCATACTCAGCAACCTTCGGTTCACCTGTTCAGTGGCATATATTAATGATATCTTTGTGCATTCCCACACTTCCAAGCAGCATGATAAGGATTGAAGGCGGTGCTGGCTGCGTTACATAAGTGGACCTTTATGTGAAGCCTATAAGTGTGAGTTTTCTTATAAAGGAGGTTACCTTATTAAGTAACTTGGTCCTGAAGGACTGTTACATGATCCCCCCAGAAAGCTCAAAGCATTCCTTGAGTGGCCTACCCATATTACCCAGAAAGAAGCTGCGGAGCTTATTAAGCATGCTCACATTTTTCAAGAAACTTTCCCCATTCTCTCACAGCTGGCCACGCTGCTGCATCCCTTGACAGATAAACTTGTCCCGTTCCAATATAAAGTGGCTTTTTAATGGGTGTTTGACATTATCAAGGAGATGTATTTGGCGCCTCTCATTATCAAACATGCTGAACCCACCTGTAAGTCCAGGGGAACGTCCATTGTGTGTAGATCGGGAAATCTTCCCATTCCAAAATAAAAAGGGTCCAAAGAGGACAGCTGTACCCCTCATTACCCAGGGTGATCTCACCCACGTGGTAGACGAGCGCTGGGTAACAGCCTTTCCTCTTCAGATTCCTCCCCTGGTACCCTCGCTTACCTTGGCTGAAATTGTCTATTGGATCAAGGAAATCTGCACAAATATCACCAAATTGAAGTTGAAATTCTGAAACTGATGGGATTTAAGCCTGCCAATTGAGAAATGCATACTCAAAAAGGGAAAGAACTTGAATTATCATCTGGAATCGCGAATGGTTTTAACTCAGTCACCCATACAATTGCTGACTTCAACCCCCCTCAAAATCATTGGGGATGATTCCTAATATGAAGATGTTATCATTTAAAATCATCATTGACAGTTCTAAACCCTTATACAGCAAAATGGGAGTTGCAGCTGATGAAACTCAATTGACTGAATGAACAGCCCAGTGACTGGGCAAGGGCGGGTTGGTCATCCCAAACACGTTTTCAACCAATTGGGACTGCCCCTACGTGGGGTGGCCTTGGGGAATTCCTGTGGCTCATCAGGCCAGATGCCGTCATGCTAACCAATGGAAACACATTCAAGCTTTGGTTCAGGAATTCAAGGTCAAACTGACAGCAACTCGGCCTGCCACTGAATCATTTGATGTCAGTTCTATTTGAGATTATCTGCCTCGTTCCCCAAAAATTCGCCAGGTTAGGTGAATTTGAGGGACCAAATCCCTGCTTGGACTCCTCACAATCAAACACTATTTAATCAGTTGCCTTGCACTGAGAAAATTGTTGGTCAATTTTCTTCTTTTATTTTTCCAATAAAAATCCTTTCCACAATTCTAATTGTATGTTGAAAAACAAAATGCCCTTTCCGTCGGCATTCCAACACCCCTTGGGGTTTATGGCCATATTCATCTGGTAAATCATTAGGTGTCTTTATGAGATTATGGCTCATAGGCAATTATTGGCGGAATTCCTTCCCAGTTCCATAACCGTTGTACCAGCAGCAATGCCTCTGGCATTCTGGTTTGCCGTTTGGGTGCTTTGGCACCTAAGCTGGCGAGCTGGTCTAATTTTAACTTGATGTTTGCCTGACAACGCCAAACCTTTTATCGTAGCATATGACGCCTCTTGGATAACTGTGGAAGCATTGATCAAGCGCATGACAGGTTGAAACATCTGGTCACTTATTTCTTGCGCAATTTCACTTCATCTGAACAATCTTAAGTCAAATATAATAAGGATTTGGCTACTATGGAATGGTCACTTACCACTGGCAGTACCTTCTTCAGGGTAAATAATATGAGGTGATTGTGTGAATGGACCATCAGGCCACATTTATTTCCAAAAACTGCAAAAGCTGGTACATTGTCAGGCTTAGATGTATTGTGCCCTCTGCTACTTTTGCTTCAGATAATAGTTTATCACAAGGGTGCTTTGAATGTCCTCCCCAATTGTTGAGTCAAAACCTGGATTTGGGTCCAACGGATGTGGATGAGAAAAAGTAAAGCATGGTAATTCTGACAGCCTAGATCTTTGCTATTGCTTCTCCTGAAATTTTGGTGGCAGACTGGGCCCCAAATGTGCCTTTAGTCTCACTTTTATCAGTGGATCAAACGTCCTACTTGAAGGGTCTGGAACTGTTTGACCAGTTGGTACTTCCAGCGCATAATTGGTCCCATTATTAGTTGGTATATGGTACAATTCAGTTCCGGTCAAGGCTGTGGGTTTTGCCTAATCCCATGATAAAATTTTTTGTGCCCATTTTGACCTATTCAGCAGTAGACCACCCAAGAAATAAAAAATACCTTGATTTGGTAAAAATGGACGTTTTAATTGATCAGGTATCTCCAATTATATCCGGTGTGGTTTTTAATTGCATGATCTGTACATAGGCAAAATTGAATAGATAAGGTAAAAATGGTCTTCTTCATCCCCCTGCATGAGGTGGAGGGCCCATGGATCTCGGTATCAGTCAATTTCATTGCCAAGATTCCCAGCTCCAATGGTTTTAAAGAAATTATGGTGGTCATGGGCCACTTTACTAGATTTTTCTTTTTATCCCTTGTTTTTCAGCCATCACCTCTGAGAAAATGGCTTAGCTCTATGCAACATATGTTATCAAAGTTGGCCTGCCTGAGGAGATTATGAGTGACCAAGGGCCACTGTTTTTGGCTTATTTTTGGACCAAACTCCTAACTATCTTGAAGATTAAGCTAAGCTAGTTCACCACATACCATCCCCAATCTGACGGCTAAATGGAGTGGGTCAATCAGATTCTCTAACAGTATCTTTGCTGTTATTCTTCTGCTGCACAGAGTACCTGGGCAAATGATTTTCCATTAACCCAATTCGCATATAATATGGCGCTCATGCTTCTACTGGTTTCTCACTATATGAAACAACTCTGGAGTAAAACCTCTCAATTTTCTATTGGCCTGTGCCTTTGCCCAGAAGTCACTGCTGCAGTGGACCATGTTCAGCAAACACAGAGCACACAACCCCTTTTTTTGGAAGCACCTGATTAAAGCCATCAGTAATTACAAGCGATTTGCAGACTGGAAATGTCTCTTTGCTCATGAAATTGAGGTGGGGTCCTCCATTATGTTGGATATGTCACACCTTCATATGAAGGTGCCCTCCTGGAATTTTGCAAGCAAACGCTCTAGTCCCCATAAAATAGGCAAATCTAGGAAATGGTGTGAGTTGGTTGACTCTTCCTTCTCACTGGAAGTAGCACCTCATTTTCCACGTTTCAGTTGTTCCCATTAAAAGGGAAGGACCCAGTTTCACTGGAGCCTATTTTGATGGAGCGATCAGAGGAGGCTGAAGTCAAGGCAACTTTGGCTTTGTGGTAAGAACTAAGTACAGTATTTCATAGCCTGGAAGGGGTTTCCATCATATGAGAATAGTTGGGTCAGTGTTTATGATTTGTGCCCATTGTGGTATGTTGGTGGAGGCCTTCCATGCCCTGCACCCTGACACTCCCGCTCTCCACAGAAGATCTCCACTCTCTTGGCCATTAAGTTGCCATAATCCTATGAGGTTGTCACCCTCACCCTGGTTCATGATGGGGTGCTCCCCCTTTTCAAAGAGGTAAAGATAATTTAAGTCCTGGAGAGCACCCCCTGCACCTCAAATAAGAAGAGTTCCTGATCTGGACAAAAAAGGGGTCTAAGAAGGTGACCATCCCTCTCAATTCCTGGAGAAACTTAGTTCATGTGGTGGTGAGTGGTGGTTGATGGCCTACCTGATAAAGATTTTCTCCTATCTCCCCTTCTCACCACCATGGCGTTGGTGCATAAAATTGAGAGGTTTCTAGAGTAGTGGTGGCAACAAGCCAACATAGCAGAAAGGTTGTGTTCACTCCTCTCCGTTAGTAGTATCAGGCCCCAATGTGGTGTTTGTTAAAATTATTAAATTGATGCCTGACATGATGGAATTTTCCCTTTTGTTCTTGAGTTTAACCATTTCTATTTTTTTCCTCTCTGCTGAAAAAGGCAATTCCATCACCAACAGGTTCAGGCATGTGAAACCCTCTTCAATACATGATGTACCTACCCTACCTACCATGGCCATAGGTGCACCCGTTTGTCCATGGGTGAAGCACTGCCAATCCACCAAGCAAAATGGCGGCAAGAGGGAAAGTTTAGTGGCAAAATATGAGCCTAAGTTGGCTGGCCAGGGTATGCTTAATCCGGCGCTATGAAGATTTTAGGAATGTTAATCTGCCAGAATTGAATCTGTTTGCATTACCCTTGGTTAATGCAAATTTTATTCTTCCTCAAACCCTAGCACTCAATATAACAATACCCCACAAGTATTGTTGTCAGTCAATTTTTATCCTTTGTTTGGATAACCAAATCCACATAAAGGTTTTGAATTTTATTATTTAAGCTATCTGCTAGTCGCACTCTTGCTAAGTGCCATGTTTTCTATTCTACATATTGAATGAGCCACAGTTTCTATAATCACTACTATTTTGCCCTCTCTACTTGAATGGGGATTTTGGTATGGTGGCCACCTGGGAGTTAACCCCCATCATGGATGTCTTATGGCGCCATAGTGTGCCCTTGCTCCTTGGTTTGATTTACACTTAATAGCAAGTTTTGCAATCCTTCCTCATATTCAATTATCACGTTCTTGAAATGGTTTCCAGACCCCCTGGGGCCATATGAGACAACCGCAGCAGAATTCAAGGTCACCTCTCTTGCAACTGTGTGGTTGCTGGTAATTATTATCAACATTGATTGTCAATCATCATCCTGCAGTTGTTCCCCTCCCAATAAGGTATCAAGTCATTTAAATGGCTATAAATCTGGTGTTCTGGTTTGTGTTCTGGGTGGCCACTCACCCAGATTGGCAGGCTAGTCTTAAATTTATTAACTGTTTTCATACACATATGTGATGATGTTAAACTATATGCCTTAACCTTTAACTATTTTTTGTGATATAAATTATACCCTATAATAATCTTATATCATCAAAAGGTAATCCTATTGTCACTCTCTACATATGTTATTGAATTAGTACATCTAAAATTTTTACTCTAAATCATTTTTTAATTTTTAGAATTTATAATTCATCTTATATTTATATATGCTGATGTATATTATATCAGTAGTAAGTTTGTAAGATAAATAAAACAAATACCAGAAGTAATTTTGTATCAATAATAATTAATAAATCTGGAGATTATCTGCATTAAAAATACTAACTTATAGTTTTCAAACTTAACAAGAGTTGTTACTAAATAGTTATAGATGATAGTTTTATTACACCAATGGTTGTTTTATTAAGTGTTTAAGTACCACAGCATATCTATAAAATAATAATATTTATATATATTGATGCCTTTGAAAATAAACTCAAGTATACTAAATAAAAGGATGGCTGATATTTACCTTCTGTCTATATTACATTTTTATTGTAACTGTATGCCTTTTTTAAACCTTAAGTAGTTTTTTTATATATTACAATAGTGTTAGGCTTTATATTACTTTTCTTTCTCGTTGCAATCACTATTGCAACCTATTCAATTCAAGACTGAATCTAGTTTGATAATCTCACAGAGGAGATTAGTCTGCGCCCATGTCAGGGAGTAGTTGGTCAAGCAAGGTAAGAGGAGCAGGTGGAAGGCCCGCGGCCTCCAACATTTGAAAACGCCCCAGAGAATCTGGCAGAATAGACAAAAATCCTAAAAAACTGGCGGTCACAATTTCCCCAGAGATACTCACGTGGCAAGCATGATGCAACTAGTACATCAACACGCCACACTCCCAGCCACTTTCGTTGGTGGAATTTGGAGTCTGTGTGTATCTGGACATCCAAAAAACGGCCTTATGGGAAAAATTTTGTGAAGATGTACACAAAGTTTTCCTGACCATGGTGTACGTTGCACCTCACTCCATGTCACGCGGTTGGCTGGACCTAGGTTTCAAAAGCTAAAAAGCAGCAGATGAGGCTGCAGCAGTGCGCATAGTGGTCAACCTCCTCAAAGGGCAATGGGTCGTCAAAACCAAATGCACCAGATGGACAAAATCAAACTAAATTTTCCTCACGTTTGACTTTTTGCCTACTATGGTAAAACGTGACATTTTGGAACAACACCTGAAAGATGGTCTCGCCAAATATGAAGAAATACAATCTTTTGAAATGCAACGCTTCACACTGATGCCATACCTGTGCACTGGCAAAGCCATCGCAGTTCTGACCCCAACTGAGGAGATCGCGAAGGACCTAACCCAGATCCCGCACTCCACTTTTATTGATATCGCAGGGCATACCACCCACCCATTCCAGGTAACTGTGGACAGCGCGCCCCCCATTTGCACCCACTATGACACGTTTGGCCATAAGGCGCACGCATGCCCCATCAAGGAGGGCGTCACATTCCAAGAGCACCCCTCGGTGGCCATGGCCAGCGGAGAGGCGTACTACAAACCAACTGCAAGCACTAAGGAGGCTTTCCCGTGGGGAGCACAAGGCTGCTACCTATTGGTAAAGCCTATCTCCCTGCAGGAGCGGAAGAAGGCCAAGCAGGCCCATAGGGCCGCGGCCAAGGAAGCGGCCAAGGCCACCACCGCTATCCCACACTCACAACACCAGGAGGACATGGAGACCTTCGCAGTGGAAGCAACTTGGGAATCCATCATCCAATCAGATTGGGAAGCCCATGCCGAGTGGGCCACTCAATCTGAGGAACCAATGTGAGATTTGATCTCACCCAATCATTGCACCCAAGCTTCGGTCAAAACTGACTTGGGACCTATCCCAACTGAAAAAAAAATTTTGGACCCGCTCGATGGTGCACCGAACTCATCTGCACCACAAAAAATTCGTTCGATGCTGGGAAAACAAAAAGTGAAGGCCAAAGCCAACGCGACTCTTTCCACAAAAATCAACAAAAACTCCAATAGCATTGCTGCTAACACCCACGCTGCTGTGAAAGCCTGTGGGGACCTAGAAGAGGCTGGTAGGCCCAGGGGCCCACCCCCTCACACCTAAGGTGTGATGGGGGAAACCTTCACTCTAGGGACGTTGAATATCACCAGACTCAAGGCCTCCCCATCCCGGGCCAAGAAACTGAGTTTTTTACAACAAAGTTTACCCATGGATATCCTGGCCATCCAGGAGCCCCACTGTCCATGAGGTTCCAAGGAAGCTTGGAAAACAATGCTCCTCCCATCCCTATCCTTTTGGTCAAGGCACTGTGGGGTGCTAATTCAGAAAACTAATTTTTTCAAATTCACATCCTCAGAAACATTCCTAAATGGCTGAGTGCTCGTTGTCACCTTCTTGTGGGACGACGTAGTGCATGCAATCATCAACATATATGCCCTAAACGGTGCACACAAGCGTCAGGAATTTTTCTAGTTGGTCAAATCCCTCCCGCTACCCCCTGATTCTTATCTAGTCGGTGACATGAACTGTTGGCTAACCTCACCAACAGACCGGTGGCCTCCCTCACCCCACGCCCCTCAGGGTCACGTAGAACTACGCGTTCTAAAGGCCACCCTTGGGTTAATGGATGCGCTGCTGTGACATGCCCCACTGCTCAAAAACATGACACATCCCCACATCCACAACGACCAATTAAGGTCCATGACCCGCATTGACCTTATTCTAACACTGGCGAAATTCCAACCCCATATCTCCCACTTCAAAACAACGAAAATGGAATTCTCTGACCACTGACTGGTCTCGATAACCTACCACTTACCCGTCACAGTTGCTAAGGCCCCACATTGGTGCAAAATCTGCCCCCCCGAGCTCGCGTCACCAGGATTTTCCACATGGGTGGAAGAGGCAACTTTGGCAAAATTATTTGTTGCACCATTTTGCGCAGACCCCATTTCCACATGGGCAACTTTCAAAGAGGACACCATCTGCCACTATCGCCATCTCTCCTCCAGATGCTCACAAGCCACATTAGTGGTTATCTTGCGCGCTCTGGCAGAATTGGCCCACTTGGAGTCCAACATTTCAGCTACAGGATACAGCCCTGCATGGGGCTGGAAGTGGGCGGAGGCAGCCGCCCACCTCAACGCACTTGAAAGGCAACACAAACATTGGGTTTGTGTCCAATACAGGGCCACACGCATCACTAAAGGTGACAAGTGCACCGCATATTTCTTTAAAAAAAATTTGCACCACGCCAGAGTGTGGCCTGCACACAGGTGCGAAGATCGGATAATTCCATTGCGGACACACTGGCTGAAGTGGCAATTGAAATGCAAAAATATTACTCTGAGTTATACTGAGCTAAACCAATTCAGCTGGCTGAAGTGGCGGAATTTCTCGACTGAGCTCATATTTGCACCATTTTCTGATACCCAGAAATAATGAATTTAATTACTCTGAACAAATTATGGACAGCCATTTGCGGTGCACCAAACCAAAAATGCCCTGGCCCAGATGGCATTCCATATGAGCTCTACAAAAAATATTTCAAATATATATCCCCATTGCTGCACGCCTCACTTAACCAAAGCCTGTTGGAAACGCGCCTATTACCAGGAGTACATGAGGCCTTTACTGTCACACTCTACAAGAAATGGGATAAGCTTAACTTAGCCAACTGGCGCCCCATTTCTTTAACAAACACAGACACCAAAATTTTAACAAAAATCTTGGCTAACCGTTTGAAGACTGTAGCATCTGCCACCATCTCCCCAGAACAATTCAGTTTCATCCCCAGAAGGTCGATTTGGGATAACATGCACTCTGTGGCTAATGCATGTCAGTCCACAGCCTCAGGAGCACTGGTATTCTTGGACCAACAAAAGGCCTATGATAGAGTAAACTGGGAATACCTAAGGGCCTGCCTCCATCAATTCCGCCTACCCCCCCACTTCATCAACTGGGTGATGCTGCTCACGGAATCTGCAACAATGGCAGTGCGTGGCCCAGGCTTCCTAACGGAAGTAGTCCGCCCTCAAAGGGGCTTGCGACAAGGGGACCCCCTCAGCCCACTCTTATACAACTTCAGCCTTGACCCACTACTGCGAAATGTGAATGCCCAACTCACTGGGGTCCATGTGCCAGGCCAAACCCCAGTCAAGATTATGGCATTTGCAGATGACTGCATGGTGGGGGTGTCTAATAATAAAGATGCACGCGCGCTTGAAGCCCTCATCCAGGAATATTCCCGGGTAAGCAACGCGACACTGAACGCCTCCAAAACCGAAATCATCTTTCTTGGTTGGTTTCAGAACTGCTGGGCCCCAGAAATTAGTTCCTAACCAGGCTTATCTGCTCGCCCACGCCCACGCCTTACTAACTCAACACACACCACTCCACTGGTGCTCCCCTTCGTGCCACGTCCTACCATAGGACCAGTGCGCCATCTGGGCGTGTGGATGGAGGCAGGCGGATACGCGTCAGCAGTAATGGAGTGCTGTATACTGGACAACGTGACGAAGCGAATCGCCTCTCTCAGAGCCCACCCTACTACCCTCACTGGCAGGGTTGTTCTAGCCAACTCTATGCTCCTATCTAAAGTCTGGTTTGGAGCCCATGTCATCCCCTTCTCCCCAAGCTTCTTCAAATCCCTGTATGCCTTGCTGCAAGGATGGCTTTGGTCAGGCCGCCCTCCACCAGTATGGCTAGAGGTCATGTTTGGCCCTCATCATCAAGGTGGCATGGGCCTGCTTGACTTCAAAGCCCATGCTACCAAGATCCTGGGCACCTGGATCGCGGCCGTCACCGCTCCTACACTCCTATACCAACATTGGTCCTGCGTGACCCACTCCAACTTCTCCTGAGCCTTGGGCCTCAACAATCCATCAAACCCCCACTCCCTGATGAAATACCTCGCATCACACACATCGGCCACAGGTCCTCATGGTACTAAAACCCACTACAAACGAATCCTACTCTCCATGCAAAGCGCAGAGTGGAGAATTAGTATTAGTGGACATACGACCTGAAGAGGCCGCCCCTCTCCTCAGTTCACACAAGAGGTACAGGGGCTACCCATCCATGATGGCGTGATCCCCATTCAGCCCCATGTCCTATCCAGGGTGGACTACCTGGACATGATGGACATCCCTTATTCCACTGAGACCCAAAAAACTATCTGGAAATACGCACACCATCCTCTGTTGCAGCCTCAAGTCTGCTCCCATGTGTGGCGCTGCCTGAGGCGGGTGTATCATACAGCTGAGCTCTCTAATGCTTTACACTCATCCTGTGTCGTGTGTGTCCAGTATGGAACGCTGTTCCACCGCCTGGAGAAGTGCCCCACCTCTAAAGTGATATGGCGCGAAGTTCAACGTCTGCTGGGCCAGGATCAAACGCATCCCTTCAGTCTGTCAAGAGATATGTTTGCTCTATCAATGGCCTCCTCCCTTCCACCCTCCCTCCGTGCTCTGGTGGTTGCAATCGCCATGTGGACCATCCACACGATTGTCTTAGATGCCATCGCAGGCTCCACCCCCACCCTCCCAGAAACTGTCCACAGATTCTGGTCTCATTTGGTGGACCACTTTCAAGCGTGGATGTTTGGATAACTCCCACCGCGTCGCTGACAGCTGGTCTCCTCCTGGTTCCCAGTCTGGTTCATCAAATCAGACCCCTTCCTCCACACGTGCTCAATAGTGGCTACGGCCCCTTCACACGTCCCCTCCCCCTCCCCATAAGTGGCGTTCCCGCTGGCAACAAGAGATAGCATCGCTTCTCTGGGGTGCCTCCCTTGGTACTAAGTTTGTCTTTCCTGAGTCATATTCAGAAGTGTCCATCCCATGGTCAGCCTTCCCTGCAATAAATTTAAATTTAAATAGTGTTAGGCTTAATTTTATAAGAAGTATGATATTAGCTAAGAATATCTGAAGGTTGAGCAAAAAAACTAATTTATCAAATATCATGCTGATGTCTAAGCCCATCATCCTTTGAAAGACAGATTAAACTATGGAACCAATTTAATACATAATACTAAAAAGCAATATAGAATAGTTAAAAGTAATCAAACTTAATATCAATGTTTAAGCAAGGTATTTGCATTTACTATAAGTCCTTTGTTTTATAATTATATAACTGTTGTCTTGGCTTCACTCTGCCTAAAGCTTCTTATGCACATAGATACAACTTATATATAAAGATACTAAAGCTAAGTATATATATTTCTATATAAACTAAGTCTAAAAATGTTTTCCAAATACTAACTCACTTCTTACATTTGTTTTAAGTAGTTTTAATCAGCTATAGTAGCAAAAAGTAGATTGTTATCAATTTCTGGATGAAGAAAAATTAGAATATATGGTATAATTTTATTGCTTCACAGAATTTCTTTGTCCCTGAAACAAAATTAGTTTAGATTAAATTTAGAATCATAAAATTTAGTTGAATAAACTCAAAATGGACCATTCAAAATTGTATAATATCTAAGAAGCTTAATAATCTTTCTTATTTTTAATAAATTAATTACAGCATCTTTTTGGTAGTAAAGTCATGCTTTTTCTCTATAATCTGATATTTCACTGAACTGTGTCCTAGATTTAAGCGCTGTACTTTATCATAATTAGCTTTGAGTTCATAGTATACAAGTACTTCATTTTATCTCTTTAAAGATGACAACTTTTTTGAGGTATAAACAACAACCTGGGGATCTTCAGAACTGCCTCATTAAATGTGACAACCAATATGCTTCCATAGACACCGTCCTTTTTATCCTAAATTGTGATAAAAGGATGGGTAACATATCCCTGTACCTTGACCAGAGTCTAGAGCTATCTGAGACTCACATATAAAATATGCTCCCTAAGTTCACTGGATGTTAAGTGGTTATATTGGGAAGCTGACGCTCTCCTCTACACCTTAGTCTAAAAAACAGACCCTACAACTTGCCAAAGTGAAATTTTTAGGTTAACACTAACTGTTCACCTGCTAGTATCAAGTTGATTCTAAGATGGATGGTTTGATCATCAGTACAGATACAGATATTTCTTTCTGTTTGACACACACTTTATAAAAAAATATTATCTAAATTTAATGTTTTTTCATATTGTACCATTAAACACTAAAACTTTGAGTCAAGGCAACTTAGATTTGTTATAAGTCTCATTTTAAGTATATGATTCTCTACTACTAATATTGATACCAATTAATAAACAAAAATTATGCAGAAGCATGATCAAGCTAATTTTTGTCAAAATTTACTAGAGTTAACCCTTTCAATAATTTTAAAAACTCTCTGTTTTTTGGCCCTTAAATTTTTGGTAAAAATTTATTAGCTGACAGTAATACTTTTTAATTATTTTGGTCTTTGTCCATAGCATAAATACTTGATAAATTTTGAAATAAATATAACCCTCATTTTTTGGATGCATATATATGTTTTCAGATTTACACAACCCTCGTTTTTTTGGATGTATATGTGCATCTTTATATTACACAACCCTCTATTTTAAATATATATCCATAAAATCAATGAAAGGGCTAGTATCAGATTTGCTTTTAAGTATTGTTAGTGTAATTTTCATATGTTGATCTTTTTAAAAAATATTTTACAATTAAGGAAAAATAATATCAAGAAGTTTTTTAAATAAAGTCATATATCTTATGTATAGTTGCAAATATATAAAACACTCAGGATATATGTAGTACCTTTATTTCTGCTCAAGCTCACTTTCAAGTAAACTTTGGAAAAATTACAAAAACAAAAAGCAATCAAATTAGATGCACCCCCAACCCACTGATGTACATGGCCCCACCGCCTGCTGCTCTAGTGTGGGGCAGTGGCAAAACCTCATCCAGCATTTTCTATTGGGGGAAAAATGCGCTCGGACTGGTTTGTCCAGTCCTACCTAATCCTTAGGTCAGCTCATTCTGCCCAAAGATCTCACCATTCACCTCACACAATCCCAGGTGGTTCCCCATTGTCCTCTCTCCCTTTCTCGCTCTCATATGCATTTCAGTCTTCAGATCAAATATGGGAAGTTGTTCCCATATGCAAACAAACCCATAATCAAATTAGCACAGGCAGTGATTTAATCTGCCAGCTTTATTGATTTACGCTTCTATATGGGGTACTTTGATCACAGTTTCAAAAGTAAAGCCAATGATGCCACTACAGCAACTATGCCCCTTCTTTTTGAGGGCACACCCATTCCCACCACATGCGCCCAGCTTCCCACTGACTCCACAATGGTAGTTCAATTTTCCAGGTTGCCCACTCACCTTCCCCAGGCAGTGCTCTATCAGGAGATGATGGCAGGGTTGGCAGTCTATAGCACTGACCCCATCCTTCAATTTGTGGTCCCCAATGGGGCCACACACCTCACTGGTCCTTGGGCTTTTGCCACAACCAGCCTTAAAA